>CM073769.1:66530293-66603674 GCA_037158775.1 Hetaerina titia
GATGGAACATTAAAAATTTATCTCCTTTATGATTTATTCCCCGTATCTTTGCTTAATAAATGTTTAACAGATCCTTATTACATTTTTATTCTAAAATTACCATCGACTCTAGATAACATTTTAGATGAAAAAACCTACGTTTGGAGCATTACAAAGACACCATATCCATTTGGCCTCAGATTATTTCAGGACTTATGATAATGCTTATGTGTGTTTCTATTTAATGCTGTTGTGATGGCTGATTATAAGTTGTAAAACATTTCTCAGCTAGTTCAGATATCAATTTATTTTGGGTGACTTTTTTTTCTAATTTTCTATTTAGGTTTCCATGTCATGTGGCGTTCAAATCAACCTTTCAGTATGCCTTGCATTTTTTTCATTGAAATGTTTATAGAATTTTCACAGGTATCATTTTTTTGAATTTTAGAGGGTTTTTTAAAAACATATTTCATGTAATCCTAGAATGGATTCCATATGTAAATCTAAATGCGCGATACTAGAGATTGCGTACTGAATTGAAAGTCGTACAAGTCTCTCATTTTGCGTCGCTGAAACCCATACCAGAAGAAAAAGGAATGCACATTAAGAACCCATTCGATTACGGAGGAATCTCTGAGAGATAAAACTAAAGGGTTGACCTTTCATCATAATTCCTCAATGATTTCATGAAATTATCAAGGCCCAAGTAAAGAAAAAATATAATTCTTTAAATTGTCGAGGGCAGAAAAGTCTCAATGCGACTGGAATTTTTCTCCATCGCAAACCGTGTTACTCTCAAGCAGCTACCTCTTGAATCGAATCAATAATATTTGTGGAAACATTGTTGTGTGCGCTCTTAGATAACACGGTTAGCATTGAAACGCCTTACGCGAGGAACAGCTTCTGTTTTCGTTTCAGGAAACGTTACTTGAGTACTAAAAAGCCATGTTTTTATGAGGAAATATACTCTAATGCGCCCCCACCCACGGTTTCAGCCAAGGGCCACGTTAAAAACATGCATTTGGCATAGCTTTAATTGCAGGCGAACTTAAAACGTCTGTTTTTACGGTCGGTAGAATCATCGATCCGCGTGACTGCGAATCGATGAGGACGCGTAGCAGCGAGCACATGCCAACACAAGAGGTCTTTTGGGCTCACCCTCGCACAAGGGTCACACAGTCACTCCGTCAACCATTATGTGCTCGCGCTGAATAACATCAGATAGAGCTGGTCGGACGGTATCCTTTTAAGAAGCGCAGATTTCATCCTTCCAATAAATAAACCTGAAGCATGATAAAAATGAAACGGATAACATAATATATATTCCCTTGAATAGTTGCTTTGAGGAAATATTGTACTTGGTGGTGTAAATGCTAGGATATCATACAGGCAAACGATGAGAATCTCAGGTCAAGTTAAGTTTCGGAGAGCGATTCTCTTCATATCGTGTACCAACTCATATCGATGGACGCGGAAACTTCTGTATTATTTTGAATAACTCAACGAAAAAATTATAACATTATTGCTAATATTTTCATGAAGGTTTTTTTTGTTTATTGAGACAAAGATCTATAGTTGTACGTACTTTTTGAAAGCAAATATAACTGTGAACAAATACAAATGTAAAAAAAATATTTTTTAATATTAAAAAATGTTTTTATAGTTGTTTTCCTCAGTATCATTTATAATGAGATAATAAAGATTGCCGATGAATAAGAACCTTATATTAGCCTCATATCTCGAAGCTACGACTCATTTTAATAACCCTTATAGTTACCGCGGATCGAACCTTATAGTTCCGGCACTCTGTTACAGTATTTTCATTAATTAAATATATAATTCAGTATATACGTTCTAAAATGATGGGTAGACAAATGTGGACTGTTGTTAAATTTATTCATCAAATAACTAGCAAGACATGGATACCCTCTCCAAACTCCATCTCTATTCACAGAACTATCTAATATTTACTATTTCAATTTATTTTTATTAGAGTGGATATATATATATATTTCTATATATATATATATTTCTATATATATCTATATATATATACATATATATATATAGAGAGAGAGAGTGAGTAGGGCAATTGGTTACTTAGGGGAGACTTACTTTGCAGTATTGAGATCACTCACTAATCTAGAGGAATATGAAATACTATCAGGACGCATTTGCCTGTTTCGTAGAATTCGAAAGGGGTTTTGATAGAGTGAATTGGGAAATAGCAATCAGTATATCTTATAAAATAGGAATCGATTGGGGGGACATGAGGCTAATCCACAACCTGTACATGTCTCAGACTGCCCAGGAATGGAGATTCCAGATGGGCAGTGTTAGGAAGAGGTGTAAGGCAGGGTTGCCCAAAAGGTTACAAAATATTTATTTGGTAGGTGTGTGTGTGTATATACATATATATATATATATATATATATATATATATATACATATACTATATATACACAGTGTGTGTACAGTGTATATATAAGCACTCCATGTTAACTTGCAGTATAAATAAAATCCTATCAGTTTAACAGGACAGTAGCAGACGTTAGTGTACAGAGAAGATGCTGAGTTTTAATGGAATTCATAAGGAGATTGTTGACAGAAAACCAATACACTGCCTTTTTAAGTATCATAAGAACTCTATTCATCGCATCAGAATGATGGGGGAACTATGTAGAAAAGTAGTATCATCCGCATAGAAGACACAGTCAGTAATCATATTGGGTCACAAGTCATTAATCATGACCAGAAATAAAAGAGGTCCTAGCACAGAGCCCTGATGTTCACCATATTTAATATTTAATGGTATTGACTGTTTACCATTTACATAAACTGACTGCTTACGATAAGATAAGTAGGAAGAAATAAATTTTTGTTCAGCTCGTATACACACACACACAAACACACCAACACACATTTTATACCGAATTATAATGGAGCACTGGAAAAAATATAAATACTGAACAACTTAGTGCTCTCATTTTCATAAAATCTTTGAGAAATTTTAAAGGAAAGTCTGACATTAAATTAAGTGGAATGTTTTCGTCGTAAATTTATTGTAATATCCAATGATTTTGGAATGTAATTTTAAAAACATCTTTCAAACATTTAGACTAAGATAAAATTAAAATGAATGGTTGGAATTATTGAATCCACTTGAAATGTGGTCAAACTATGCACAAGAATAGAGTCAGTTATGTATTTTACGAGGTACAATCATCGGTCAAACAGCACGAGAAAATAAGTTATTTTGAGTGCTACATCGGAGAAACCGAGGACAACATGGCAAAATATAAATCACAGAACTACATTCCTTATCTTTCATGGAGAATGGACTAGAAAATTAAGAGGTTTTAAAGAATAAAATTCAATTCAGTTAAAAAATCCAGGACATATTTTAGCGTGAGGACGACGCCATCTACGCTCTAGTTCTTCCAAAAAGCCACTAGGGGCCTAGTAGCAAACTGAATTGCATTAGCGACGCAAAAGAATTAAACCTCGCACCCTCCAAATTTTTTCCGTGCACAAGAGATGATTTCTTTTTGTGAGGTGACGTAAAGTGAATTATATATACGCCCGCCCTCGTTCCCACCGCCCAAGTGAGAATATTTTTCGTCCTTATTAGTTGAAGGAACTGAGACGACGGGGCGCACGACGCAGGCAAGTGTGGAAGTCGGGAACCGTGGGCTATTTTTGCACCGGAGAGTGGACTTACTAGGTCTCGCGGACCCCTCTCTTAAAATGCACGTGTGTTGAAGTGGGAGAAGGAATAAGGCGGAGGGAGAGAGAGAGAGGGGGGGGAAGAGAAGGCGCCTGGTGGAGGAGTGAGGAAGGGAGAGAGAGGAATGGTGAAGAGGGAGAGGGGTGGAGCGAGTAAGGGCGAGGGATGGCGATGGGGCTTGGGCGGGTGGGGGAGGGAAGGGTCACGATGCCCTCCGAGCGAGGAGGGCGTTATGTAGCCAGTGAGGAGAGGTACCGTCACCAAGGAGATGAGACGTGGATCCGGAAGAGGCAGAGAGAGACACTACACGTGTTTTCTTTGGGGAGAAAAGAGGAGCGGGAGCGTGGGAGGGGATGGTCTGATGAACATTAACATGGCTTCAGAAGAAGAAATTGAGGAATCATGTAGCTCATATGTGCATGCATATAATTTTCATTTTACAATAGCACGGAGAGCTCAATTCTATCGATGGGAATTCCCTTTAATTGATGGTGGTAACACGTCATTCATCGATAGACGGTAAATGCCTTTCTAGCCATCGGCGATTAATCTATGAAAATAGCCCTCAAGGCATCCATTACGGACCTTAGCAAGCAGAATTCTGTGGCGCGAAGTTAATATTCCAGCGGTGCTATACGGATGTACCGTTGTGTGATCCTGAAGTCCACCCGTTTGAACAATTCCTTATATCACATGGTAATGTGGACTTCTCGGCTTTAAATCATTCCTAGATGGACCAAACCCAGCGACTGGAGGAACTAAGTATGTGACAAAATTCGTCTCTCCATGAACTTGATTAGGAGGCCCTAACCTCTAAAGCTACATCCATGACGACTGGCGCCTGAGTGGAAGTAAAAAGTGCATTTTGGAACATTCCAGAGGATTCATGAAATAGATGATATGAAGCATCTGCTTCAATCGCACTGTATTAAATGACTTTTAACAACTAACAAAATTGCAAACGCCGATGAAATTCGAGAAACCTTTGGAAAAAATTGATTATTAAACCGCTTCTCTTACGAATTTGGACGAGAAAAAAGTGATTAGAGCACGATGTTCTACTTTTATTCCCGTGTAACTCTACGTTTTCACCACAAGTAATTGCGAGAGATGCGAGGAGAAGCGATTGGATACGGGAAGACGCGAAGCGAGGTAAAACGATGATCCGTTTACAGTAGAAGCGATTAGTAGCAATTCTCCACAACCGGTGATCAAAAGGCGACCCCCGAATACAGTAACATAAACTGACTATCTATTTTCCATAATCCGCGAACTCTTTACGTCATTTTATTTAGGTCTAAAATAAAATAAATGCATTTTGATTCAACGGTAGATAGGCATGAATATTAACGAAAATCTATAAACACTTCATCGAAATAAAAATAGTGGCCAGCATTGCCAACTCACTTTCAATTTCAGAGGCACGAGGGCACGGCACAATAAAAATCCTATTAGAATACAAGATTTTTGTATTTAATAGCTTCGAAGTGCTTTGTCTCACATATAGTATCTCGAGATCACTTGCTGTGCGACAACAAACTTCGGGAATTCAAAATTCTGACGAAGACTGAAAGCATAAGGAATACATTAAACTATCGAGAATTGCTCTCTGTAAACATAATGCCCTTAGAAAATCCAGTTTTCCGCACTGTCATCGCCAATTACGATTTGAATTTCCTGCTTTTTCTAGCGTTCACCGTTTATAAATATAAAGCCTATCTTTGACAAATTTCATAAATGAAGAAAATTGATACTAAAAATGGCGTCATATTTAATTTTCCATGCGTCATTTCTATGTCTCATTATAATAAATACTTTGAAAATCTTGACTGACTTATATTTATTTTTTTTCGATGAACAAAATGGATAAAATTCTTCTTTCGAAATATTTCGAAAGTTGACTCGCATGGCTCTGACAAGTGTAGCCGAATATTTGGCTTGATAGTTAATTTCTCATGCACAGTAGATTTACTCTTCTCCGTTCTCACTTTAACCTCCTGTCACGTGTTCCGGTTTCGGTTCCCCAGGAGCCGAATCACAGAAGTTATCTGTTTAATTCGTAAATGGTGCGTATTTCCTGGGTAAAGTTCTCATCGGGAAAATATATTAACGGAAAAGGGGTGATGCTTCCTGCTTTATATCAGTTCAGAATTCAAGCTGGCGTAAAAACAGGGGGAACATCTTGCTTAGACAGAGAGCAAAATAAGTAAAAAGCGGTTATGACATGGAATAAACTTTTGATTCTGACAACACAAGACTCAATAGGCAAGAATACTTACCAGAAAATTCCGTTTCAATATATATTTCGTTAATGCATCCGTCTTGTTGATCAAAATTTCGAGGTAAAACATATTTTTTCAATGTATAGTCAAGGAGCCAGAATTTCAATGAGTTTTTGGAAATGCCGAGAATTCGCTTTCCTCGTTAGTGTGTGGTATCACAGGGACTTCACAAGAGACAGTGTATTTATTGTACCCAATTTGTGACAGGGTCCGACGGTAAAAAGTAGCAGAGGGGTGTTTTTTTTAATTGAAGCTTTTTGGAGAGAAACCCGGCAATAAATTAGTAAACTCTGGCTATTGGCCTCGCATGGTCCACTGTCAAATGTCACATTCGGCTGACTGACAGATTACGTGTCAATGAACGTGTTCTCCAACACGACATTCTAGCAAGGATCGGAATACCAATGATCAAATACCCCAGGGATCTAAAACTGAATTCCTCGACTTAGGAAGTCAGTACACTGGCCAGCCTGATCCTCAGAGGTGTCAAAGGAAGGGACACGGAGGCGTTTTCGATGCGTCAGCATGAATGTGACGCACAACCCGCTACCCTTCGGAGTATCTTATGCTCCTTGCCAACCAGTGTGACTGACCTCATTTGATAAAAGTTGTCAAGTGAGTGATTCAATAAGTGTCGCTTATTCTCCCAAAAAGCAAAAAGGACACAGTTAAACGTTTGCATCTAATTTCATGAACGACTCGAATTGAGACGTCCTGATTAGAGAATTTGACTCATTACTTAAATATGGCGACGGCTAATTCCACGAGGAACAGAATTTAGCCCATTTTCTTTCAGAATTTTAAATTGCGGAAGGCGTTCATTCGGTTTAGAATGCATCAGATACATAGTGGATTCCAGAATCGCTGAGGCAGTTATGAGAGCATGAATTCGGTATCCCCATGCCTATCGGTGAACATTCAAATGAGTCCAACGGTTAAAAGCCCACATGAAGGACGTTTAACATGTTTGATTAAATGCAAAACGAAACATATGGAAAACGGATCATAGCAACAACGTAACTACATAAGTGGAGCAGAAGTGACGATAGGAAGTGGTCCTGAACCGACAGAGAACACGTGTAAAAAATAAATGTCATAGAGTCATGGAGTTGAGAATCTATAATTACCGACTATACGATAATATCTATCGCTCCCATTATGATAGAAAGAGATATCGGGGAAAATATCAGCATCGTTTTTTGAAAAACTTCTCCAATTTTAAGTAGAGACATTGAAATTCCTTGATTACATTTTGATGGATCGTCTTGAGCAACAATACTAGATCAAATTTCATCCATTTCTTGGGAAATTGTTTTCTGAGGTAGTAGATCTGAAATGAATATATATATATATAATATATATATATATATAATATATATAATATATATATTATATATATAATATATATTATATATATAATATATATATATTATATATATATATTCATTTCATATGTATGATATCATATATGTATATTTCATGTGTATTCATATATATATATATATATAAATATGAATACACACAAACACACACATATGTGTTTGGTGTGTGTGTATGTATTTATACATGCATATAAATAGAAGTATAACACGTCTACTCCAAATTGACGCATATTTTTTTACTAAAAAGGAAGTTTTGCTAAATTAGTAAATAGAGGTTGTAAATAAATAAACAATATGCTGGTTAATTGTAAATTTTAGGTATAATTTGGTATTTAAATGCCGAGAAAATTAGAGGTTAATAAAAAGAAATTATGGTTAGGAATAAAAATTTACTGATGATCTTACCAAAACACATGACCACCAAACAGGAATATTATTTGCACCAAAGTATCGGTGAAGAACATGGGTGTAGAAGGAGAGGAGAATTTGTTAACGGGAACGAGTATTAAATAGGATGAGGCCATGTGAGAGGATAATGGTTAAGGAAGACTAGAGAGTAATACGAAAAAATAGTTAGACCAAGAAGTTGGGGAAAATCGATCGTTGAGAGAAAATCAAGAAGACCCGGTTGAGAGAAATCCAGCTGAAGACGAAAAACAGGAAAGAAAAGAACGGTGGGGAAACCAGAAAAACAACGACAGAACAAGGAGTATCCGAATGGAAGAATCAAGAATGAATTGTTAGCAGATACAATGTTAAGTCCAAGAGAGACAATGCTATAAGGAAATAGCTGAATAAAGCTGAATCAAGTGAACTAAGAACAGAGCTGCGCAAAGATTACTCGATAATGGAAGGTAGCTTGAAATAGAACAAACTGCGGGCGTATTTTTTCCTAAGCTTTAAACGTCGAGATACTGGTCTGGACGAAAAATAGCCTTAGAATGGCAATGACTACTCGAACGCGTGGTGTGTATCGTAACCATAAGTATTAGAGGCATTTTCCTACGTTTGTTCTCTCTCCTCAAACTGGTATTTCTTTAACAATTTGCATCACTCTGCAGCGGAGAAAATCACATACATACGTGTATGTATAGAGTTACTCTTCCTTTCAAGAGGGAAAGATGGTTATGTTCAAAATTTCAGCAATAATAAACTATTTTATGCATTCCTTACGGCCTCCTCTGCGCGAAACTTACCTGGATGGAGTTTTAACAAGTGTACTTGTCATCCACTAAGTAAGTGTATCAGAAAAAATTTGTGGCACAAAATAGTCCATATCCTATTCCTGGTTCCTTTTCCGTGATTCAGGAATTGTTAATAGCAGAGAGATCACCTAGTAACGTAAAATGTTCTACGATCGGCGGGAATGCAGAAAATCTCCAGTGTATTATTCAGATCTCATAAAATTGAGAGGGATAAAATAAAAACGAAGTACTCATGTGAATAATATATCTCTATTCGCTTTTATCATTTTCCATTTTTTTAAGCCTGTATGATACATCAAAAAGTAAATGGATGTCAAAAAATTCTGAATTTTTACAGTGTTGTTACTGATTATAGAATATGTAGATATTTATAGAAAGAGACGTATCATTTTTTTTAAATAAAAAATATATATTCGTAAAACAACTTTTTTGCTTTAAACACAATTTTTCCGTGGCCTACGCCTTCAGAGGTTTTTTTTGGATGGCATGTCATAATAAAAAGCAGGATATGACAAAATCACTTTTACAACCCCAGATTCTATGAAAGTTACATAAAACCATAAACTCAGTAATCAACCCGAATGTCGGTTTGGTGGGTGATGGTAGAGTTCACCCAGTACTAAGCTCGACTGCATGTGAATATTCACACATCAGTACGGGGGGCCATTTCCTTTCCCTATGCCGGTTATGGTTTCCCAGGAAGATCTGGTACCCGAAAAATCACATAGCTTGGGTGGAGCTGCAGGTACCTATAGAGTCTTGCCCGGAAATCGAACCCGGACCCTCCGGTCAGTAGTTCAACGCTCTACCTCTGAACTACTGCGACTCATTAGGTTACATAAGATTTTAAAAACAGAGATTATCGAGTGGGGGTTAAATAAATTGCCGAGTTATCGCATTTTCGTTAAATTTATTGTAATTTATTTTGACTTGTCTAGCAAGATGACTGTATTCATAGGGATTTAGGGTTTTTGTCATTATTTGAGGCATAAAAATCTAAGAGATGACTATTTTTTTATTTAACTTCGGATATAAAACAGTTACTGTAATACCAAGGCGTTATTTCTTTTCCTGGGGAATTTTCAATCGTTCTACATTAAATAAGCAGAAAAAATATTAAATCTCACTTTTAAAACTACTTATTTTAAAATCGATTTAAATTTGAGGGAGCTCAACATGACTGGAGATCAAAATGACGTTGGGTTGAGATATTAGGTAAATCAGTCATTTTCCTCTATCAAGTCCTTCTTTCCATTATATATGGAATGGCTATTGAGCTATCGGTGGCGCCGGACGTCATAAAACACATGTAACTACTTGATCTTATAGCCTATTTTTCTCACGAATATGCTGTCGTTCTCTCATAGAATTTTGCCGCTCCAATACGAGTGTTATAAAAGCAATATCTGTAGGGATTACTAAGATCATAACGTATATGATGGACAACAGCGCCAAAAGGATACGGAAAAAATTCAAACATTATCGGGAGCATCTGAAGTTAAAATAGCAAATAATCGACATGAATGAAAAGAGGTAGGAGAGTCAAATAAAAATAATGGATGGCTCAAAATGTAGAAAAGTAAGAAATTTTCAATAGGATTTAATCATGACATAAATTTTCCCAGGATGTCCAGAATCAGGGTTACTTTTATCAAATAAACAGGACTCTTTTCGAGTGATAAGGCTTCTGTGATTTTGTTCTGTCGAGAATATTTATTTTCTAGTGTTTTTTTATTGCTCAAGGTCCAAAAGCATTTGTACAATATCACGGAGTATAGAGCAATAATTTACGGACTTAGCAGCATCCAGAACCCATCATTTTTTGCACATATTTTTTTTGGAGTTGAAACGTTGGCTTTATTGGATACTCTATATAATTTTTATTGTAATGCTGAAGTTAGCATACGCTTGCCTAAGTCCTGAAAGAATTCATAATAATATTTCCCATTTGTATTTGAATCTGGATCTGTAACTTGAACGGCGAATAAAAAACTATTTGAACTTCATATCCTATTGTACATTTGAATTTCTTATCTAAAGCCAAAGAAGTCTATTTCGAGAAGCATTCTCCGCTAAATTTTCAGAGCTCTAAACGTTTACACGAAACTTGGGGTTGGACACAGCAGGTAAATAAGCGATACATAAATTTCTCTAGTCCGGGTTTTTACATATCCTATTTGAGGAGAAATAAAAAGAAATACGAAGTTTGGTCTAAATTTGAAGCAGTTAGATATTCAGAGATTAGATCCTCTTGAAAGCTTGATAGTAGAGATTACACCCAGAAATTTCAGTTACCGCAGGCTCGAAGCAGATAGAGTGGTCGGTGTGATTTCTCACGATGGACTGAATACATTGACGAGGAGAGTTCGAAGCAAATGGAAAGCTGAAAAATTGAGGAACTGAGTGGAAGAAAGGATACGGTCGACCTCTCCGGGTAGGAGTACAGACACCTCCGAATTCACATGTCGCATGGGCGATCCTTTTCCCCCTGCTTCCAAGAGACAAGACACCTGGAGATGGTCGTGGGATTGAAGGGAAGGCCCAGATGCTGCGAGCAAAGGAGAAACGGGAGAAGGCCGAGAGAAAGACACGGAGGGATAGGGAGAGGAAGGGGGTGAAAAAGAGAGTGAGCGAGAGGGTCTGACGGAGGACACGTCACGCCTTGGGCACCTCGCCTCGGGTCACTCTCCTCAAGAAGGATACAAGGAGAGGGGACGAAGGAAGATGGAGAGGGACGGGTGGGGGGAAGGGAAAGAAAGGGAGGGAGGAGGTGGAGCGAAGGGTAGCAGCAGCGAGGGCAAAAATAAAAAGACCGTGGCACAAAAAAAGAAGGGAGGGCTTGGTTATGGAAGTGGCAAGGAGGTGAGGCATGAAAGGAGAGGGAAGATAATTAGAGGGAGAAGCTGCGGGTGCGACCGTTATGGGGAGGGGTTGGGTGGGAGCGTAGAGAGGGAGGATGTAGTGGTGGTGTGATGAGATTAAGGTGGTGGGTGGCTGGGTTTTGAGGGTTGGGTCAATGCGGAGAAGGAGAAAGACAGAGGGAGAAAGGAAGGTGCAAAATTTCGAGGTGAGAGGACGGAGAGGGGGGAGGTTGTTTTCCGGGAGGCAGGGAGAAGGTTGACGGGGGACACAGCATTGGGGAGGTAGGGAGTGATTGCACAGAGGTGGAAGAGTGGAGGGGGCAGAGACGGATAGATTTGGAGCATTTAGGGGATGAGGGCATCTCTGAAATATCGGAATATATCTGAAGAAAGGTGATTGAGGGCGAAATAATTATTAAAACAAAGGGCGGGGCGATGGCAAAGAAATATATATATATATATACATATATAGACGCACAAATATATACATACGAGATCCTCCTATTTATTTGGAGCAGATTCCAAAGAAATAGGAGGATCTTGAGTATATCGGCCGAAGTCGCTCGAGGAGAAATGGAGATATTTTATTGGGAAAACGACCACTCTGGAAGATGTAATATAGAACGCATTCTATTTCACAAGTTAAGCATTATTTGAAAGACCTTGGCGAAAGAAGTGGAACCAATTTGAATGTCGCTGTTTTGTAGGTGTTCAAGGAAAACCATTACATCACAGCACACCGTCAATATCCGAAAAAAACAGTCGAGGTTGCGACCTTTTCTCCTGGACTCCCCAGAGTCTCTTCGGTTAGCCGGCGAGTGCATAGTTGGTTGGACTATTGAAATTGACGAAAGTACTCCTATTCCAATCAAAACCACGCAAATAGGATATGTTTCAGTCACAGAGTGAGTATCATTTCCAACTACTTGGAAAATGATTAGAGAGAGAAATTTAGAGAAACAATGTCCTTACGTGAAAACTTAGGGTCAATTGACTCAAACTAGTGTCCTATTTTCCACGATCTGGAGAAAATTTTAACAAATTTTAAATTTTAACACAAAAATCAGGGAGAGTATGAAATAATATGGATCATAAAAGAGTTCTCAATTTGTGAATTTATGCCTAGATCCTACAAGAACGTCGCGAAACTTTATGTATTGTGCATTTGAGCATATACCCGAGATGTCCTTTCTTGAAAATCCTTTTTTTACCCATTTACTGTAGAGACATTGACTTCCTTATCCTTGTACGATAAAGTGATGACCAGAATATCATTAGATATAAAGCTCAATTGTTTGCAGGAAAAATTAGAATTCATAAACTTTTCTTAGCCTGTAAGTAAATGATTAATTTTGATGATTAGAATAGTTACCTGCGAAATAATGAAAAAGTATATCATTTATCAAAAGTCACACTTCTGAAAATTTGATGAAATCTGAAAGCAATGAATTCTATACTGGTGCTTAAAAAAAGTTCGCGATAAATCTTAAAGAACTTGCTACAAACAAGCAAGCCTGAAGTTGTAAAAATTAATTCAATTTTTAATATTATTTTGAATAAATTATTCGGGATACGATAACTATGACACACTAACCCTCGGACAAATACCTTTGTAGATAGGAATTGTGGATGATCATGTAAAAATACATATTGAGTTTGAGGATAACAATATTATCCAATAAAATGAACAACGACTTTTAGGTAAGAGAGGGACGAATTTCAATGGAAAAAATATCTCGCTGAACGCAAAAACCACGGTGAATACCTCTTCGCATCGCAATTTATTCCGTGGGAAGAGGCTATGAAGACGGAATGAAACAACCGAAGTACACGCCATGAGGGGTTGGAAAAGACAAGGAGAGGGCCGTGGATCAATAAATAAGCAAAATATCTGTGCATGAAAAAATAGAATGGGGTAAAGTTGTGCGTGCGTGAGGGAGGTAGGAGAGGGGAGAAAGGTTAAGGATAAGGGAGATGAGATTTTATTTGGGACGCGAGGAATGAAAAGATACGGAAAGAATTGAGGGCGAGGGGCTTGGGGGTGGAATGGGGTCGGGGAGGTAGTTCTGGAGGGTTGTGCCGCACCGCGTGTGGAAGAAAAATGGAGGGCTGAAGAATTAAAGGGAGGTGTGGGGGGAAGGGAGAGTTGGTGAGGGGATGGTGTGTGAGGTTGGGTGGGGTGACCAAGGTGGCTCTGGATGTGGAGTGGCCGTGGGAATGGGCGGAGGAGAGCAAGAGACGCGGTGGGAGGGAGATTTCCGTGGAGAGTAGAAGGGAGGAAGGCGGATACGCCGAGCAGGTATTCTGCTGTATTTAAAGTGAAGGAATAAAGGGGGCAAAAAATGATGGTACCAAGGGCCTTCTTGGCACTAAAGTATGGCCGTGGGATGACTGGGGAATTGCAAAACGTACAAAGCGCAAGAAGAATTTAGGGTATCTAAAACTCTTTTCAGACGGTAAAGTATTCCGGCTGTGAGAATTATCATCACACATCTTTAGGGTGTTAGTGGCTTGGAATGCGTTTCATCTACATGATTGCAACTTGGGGGAAAGTTATTCGCTATTTTTTCACGGGAGGAAAAACTTTGGGACAAAAAATTCAAATATCGTTATTTAATTTCCTGTTTTTGAGGTACGGCTTTTAATAAATCAGCTTTGAAACTATAATCATTAACAAACTTAATATTCATTATGAATAATTTAAGTCACTTGGCATAGTTGCACCCTTAATAAATTTTTCTGATCATGGTTTCGACACCGAGCGTCATTTTCAAGGTATCAACCATGAGTCCCCCTTCAAGTAAACTAATTGATTTAAATTCTTCATAATAACCGTAGAACATTTCCACCAAGTGACGTCAGAAACCATTTCTTATAATCTAAGCATTATCATATTGTACTTTTTTTTTATCATGAACATAGTGATTATTCGTGTTTTGTCAACCTTCCCTCTATTATTTGAAATCAACGAATATTTTTCAATTCATTAGAAAAATTTTGGTTTTGAGTTTCAGACGGAAAGTTAAATGAGGGATTTGTTGCTAATGAGTCAATTGCATTTACTTTGGTCCAAGTTTTAGATTCCTGTGTGTAGTTGCCACGATTTAATTTGTTTGAATGACACCGTAACTATTAGATTCATTCCTTTGACAGTTTTTTCTTCAATAAATTGGTGACAAACGACAGCGGTGCTGTACACTACCCTGCTGATTTCTTCTTGTCTTGTAATCATGCGAATTATTAAAAAAATACAATTTTTGCAACTATTAAATTGAAGTCATATTAGATGTTAAAAAATGGTTGGCGTCACGCCACAACATTATCGAATTCGTCAGATGCATGGTATAACATCAAAATGCTTTCTGAAAAATTTCGAAACTGAGATCGTTTTTGTAATCGTATTACAATGAGTATCTAAATCAATGTTCACATGCACCAGTAATTTCTGAAATCGAAATTTAAGTCTCATATTAATCGGATAATATCTGCATTTCTTTTAAAATAGGTATAAATATAATGCAACGCTACATTTTTTTATTAGGGGATGAAAGGGAGGCACTTAGTACACCGTAAATCTTGAAGAGCCCGATTGATTTCTACTTAGTATTCAAGATCAGAAAATTCGGTAACCAATTAATAACTCGGTTCATCCATTTCTCTTTCTATAAGAAAAACGTTAAATTGCGTTCCAACGATGACGACAGGTTAATTACTATAACTTTAGCTTACGGATAAACAGAGTCTAGTCTGCTGAAAAACTATCCTTTCCATAGGTCGACATTTTCCAATGCTCCTGAAAAGTTTCCCCTTCCCCCTTTACAAACATGCCGACTCCGACGCCGGCACGTGTCTGGGCACAAAAGCCACAAAAGCAGTGGTTAGGGTGTTCTTGCTTCGGAAGGGTGGGAGAACTTTAGAGCGAAGATTTTAATTAAAATGAAATGATTCACGGAAGTGAAATTAAAATTCCCTTGGTCCTCGCTCTCTCCTCTGCGAAAGAGAGGCATTAATCGATTCAAATTTTTTCGAAAATATCGAGAAAATTTGCGAAGAAATTCGGGTAGAAATTAGACACCCGCCTAACCCTAAAATTATGGATATCCAGGCGATGACATACGAGTCTTAATTACGTCGGTTATCAGCTATGGCGTTATTTGAAAAAAAAAATCAATTCGAAATTTCTTTTTGCATCAAAGAGAACCAAATAGGAGATTAATTAATTTTTGGTTACCCGTTACCCATCCACAGGTTAAAGGAGATGAGGAAGAATTTGCGAAGACAAGCATCTACACTTTTATTTTTTCGGCAAAAATGGTATTTTACAAGCTTTTAAAACTCTCTAAAATTTTGAAAAAGTCAATCACTTATTTGCAATTCACCATTTTCTGCACTACGCAAAGTTTCGGCAAAAATTCCCCCTTTTGTTCACATTTGTGTTGAAAAATATTCTCTATATTTACTGATTGGACCGGAGTCTGTGATACTCGATAGCAGCTCAATTATGTTCGGTAACATGAACCTTCCAAAAATTTGTCTGGTGAAAAAAATGAACAGTTAAAATTTCAGTATGGTCATACTTGATTAATGTTACACTTGTATAGTAATAATGAGCAATATGAAGTTCTTAGGAAACAGTTCAAAACAATAAAATCTCCTATTGAGACTCACTCTTTGCGTTAATAATTACATGGAAAGTTTTTTCCGGACATCTACCTGTTAATCTGGGAGCTTCTTCCATGTCGTAACCATTTCCGCACTCTTTTCAAAGGTCTTCCTGTACATTGCAGTGGATAGATACAGCAGCCGTCATCCGTAAATCGCTTATCGGTGACGCTGATGTTTTCGCATCTTCGCTCCTGCAATGAAATGGGTCGTTGTTAGGCCCTTTGTCTCTTGGGGAAAAGGAAGAGCTGAAAAAAAAAGGATTCTCTGCCATTAACAGACGAGCGCGAATACATATGTTGGTGAACTCACGTGTTGGGGACAGAGAAAACAGAGTCGCACGCACACGGGAGCAGTCGGCAGCAGACCTCACATCTCGTGTCCTACCCCCCCCCCTCCCCGCTCACGTATCGCTCGCACCCTGCCCTTGTTCGGGCCTAAATAATGGAGATTCGTCACTCAACAAATGAGCGACCCATTTTGCTGCACTACACCAGGTCATTAAACCTCTCTCTTTCCCCTATCTCCCTCCACAAACATTACAGGCTGGAGATGGACTAGGCGGTTGGATAGGTAAATAATTATATCCACCTTCCTGGGAAAATTGAAATCACTAGGACTGTTCATTGAGTCATACCGATGAATATTTTGGATGAGAAAAAAGTGAAAGTGTAAGGATAATCAAACGGGGGAAAGATGGAGATTCAAAAATAAGTGCGTGTGTGCAAACCGAACGCAATAATACAGTAAAGATGTCTGGTATACTCATTATGGAGGGCTGGAACTCATCACGTTTGGATAAGCAGGCGAGCACGATGCCTACCAGGTTGCTAATTATTAGTATTGATAACTGTGTAAGGGAACGTAACAACTCTTCCGAACTCATGAGGGAGAGCTCGTTCGTAAACGAGGGGAAGCGCCCCATATTCGCGTGCACACCAACCCCACCTCCCACCAGTGTTTCCGCGCGTTTGCGGGGAAGCAGGTGGCGGCGAAGGGAAGAATCGGACGCGCGTTTCAGTGCGCGGGGTTGTCTACAGCACGCATCCGACGAGAGCGGTATCCGCCGCTCTCCCGCGTCGATTTATTTTCCCACTCCTTCCTCATCGATTTTTCTGCCCGCGGCGAAACGAGACGTGCCTCTGGGCGCAAAGGATGCTTTTAATGGTCTTAAAAAAATTACGTCCTCCGCGTCCGAAGGAGGACATGGACGCGGTGGACTGATGCCCGTGCGAAACATCCCTCTGCCCGAACGTTCCTCTAAGACCGTAATGATGCGTAATGTGAGTTTTTGACGCTGCTCGTGGGTTTCCGACCACATGAATGCATACAAAAGTGTGTGGTTGAGTTTGCATGTGTAAGTTTAGCGGAGGAAGCGAGCGATAAAAATCTCCGTATACTTGCTGCATCTCGTCTTTATCCCTAGGGATTTCATATACATGGGCCTTCATTTTTCGTTCACGTTTTGCATTTGAACTGGCACAAATGCGGGACGAAAGAAACATGCGTCGCATCCGTAGTACTATTGTTAATAAAAATGATACGGGTGCAAAATACGAGCGTCATAACTAATGTTTACAAGATGCCATCAATTAATTTAGACAAAAATGTTTGAAATAAAACAATCCATCGTTACTGGCACGAAAAATAACAAATTAGCCTTTGCATTCAGTTAAAAAAAAACAAATATAAGGGCAATCACAAACATTTAAGGATGAGGAAAACACTTCTTGGTTGGAGTCGTACCCGCCACTACGTACTCACCGAGGCCAATAAATTCTCGGCCTTTCAGTCATTATTCAGCCCAAGAATCACAGGTTTCGACCGATTTTTATAAATTTTTAAAATTGTATTTCAGCGCGGAGTCCCATTCATTTTCCACAATTTATTAGAGGAGCCTACAATATTTTCTGGGTTTAAACTTGGACCAATAGTGCCCTCTGATGACGAGACCTTCCAATCTCTTTTTTATTCATCTCCTCTAGTAAGTCATCAATTTGTCCTCTATTGCAACTATAAACGATTATATATCCTGGTCGCTGAAATGTAAATAATTGTTCTTAATCTTTTAATTGATCCAGTTGAATTTTTCGATAATTTTTGAAGAGAAATATGGCTTTTTTCGTAAGGGATCGAAAAACCAACTAGGCTATCACATGAAACATGATTGTGGGTACATTTAAAAGTAAAACTCCTCAACATATGTTTATTGTAGAGAGTTAAGGCCATTTATGTTTAATCATCGTATTAGAGATAAATATTATGCTTGGCTACTTTTCTTTGAGAACGCCACAAAACTTATTGTGTGAATGTTGATGTTCCGTCACATAATTGTGAGTTCGTTTACTTTATATTTGCCGGCGAATCGTAAAGGACTATCCATCATTTAAAGATTTCAAATTAAGCTATATAATCTTTGACATGTTCTCATGACTGTTGAAATAAACCAACAGTCTACATTGGCCATGCTATCTTCGGATAGAAATGTTTCTATGGGGACCAGAGGTACCGTGGAAATATTATATCTTCCAAGTTTTGATAGGACGCCATGGAGTGAAAGCGAGGCACCTAAGATCCGTGGTTAACTTCACTCGGGTAGAAACGATGGGATATAATTTTTTGGGAGTGAGGTGTGGAAACCTATGAAAAAAAAACGAACTTGTGATGAATAGGTACACAATAAATACATTAATCTAGGCGTTATGTGGCACAACTAGAGATATTGGGATGTATTGCGAACGGCAGTGTTTTGAGAATGGGAATAGTATGAAAAAAATTAAAATAAAAAAATCCACTCAGAAAGATTTCGAAAGCGCTAGATATTATGCCCTTAGAAAACAATGGGGCAAGTGATGACATTAAACTTCATTGTAGTCCTGATAAATAACGCGACCAGCACAGGAAAACTTTGACTGAGTTCAAATGATGAACAAACAAGAAAGTTTGATAGCGTCATTCATATCCTGTTAGATCAAAATTTATATATAACTACCATTTTTAAGAAAATAAATAAAAGCTGACGTCAAGGAAATCTCAAAACTTAATGGTGAGATTGTGATGGCTGGACAACCGGGGAAGACTAAAAAGCAGGTGAGAGGTGAGTACTATGTTTAAATTTGACTATAATAGTCATTTGGTTGCTACTATAGTCATATTTTATCCTCCAGTATTTATTTCATTATTTTGAAAACTTTATCTGATGAAATTTGGAATGTTTAATTCAATATTATAATCTACTTTATTGCCAACTATCCAAGAGAATACCTGTATATTCAATTTAAACGTCAAATAGGCTTTTCTTGAGATGTCGGAAGAAAATGTATTTGAGGAGATGCCAAATGAAATTTTAAACAAGTTTCCTGAGAATGAAAAGCTGAAATTTTCATCATCGTTGAGCATGATAAAAAGATTCCTAAGAGTTCCACAAATTATTCACTTTGAGTGTTTGCCTTTGGTGAAAAAGGATAGAGAAACTATTTAAGTTGAATTCGAGACTAATTCATGCGTAGACCTCAAACTCTAGCAAACAACGTGAGATTTATCTGATTTTAATGCCAAAAACTGCAAAATTCATAACTCGGCGGATAAGATGTCGATTGTTCCAGCGACGATTGCGTTGTATAACTAAAGAGATTTATTTGCATTAAAAAGGATAAAGAAACACATGAATAAATGAAATAGGTGAAACTTATTGGCGTTCTCGATTTTCTGTTGTCTAAAAATACTTAAATAATCATATTACCAAAGGCGAACAAGATGAAATTTTGTTTAAATGAAATTAAATTTAAATAACTTACATTTTAATGCATTTATCAAATTAATACTCTCTGATATTTTTCCTCCTGCGGCTCTGCTTAGCAATTTAAGAGTATTAAAATTAATCAGTGATTAAAAAAAAATATTATTTCAAAAATAGGAAAATACGAAATATGACTGATTTCATCATTGCGGTTTTTTGTGTTTTTGTTAATAATAATCAGTAAAACTCGTCGTTAATGCTAGCTTTATATTCTGACAAAGTTGAAGATGGTCATACAGCAGCTTGGTGTTTGAAATAAAAGGATTTTTCATTAAACTTCTAAAGATGGACCACGGTAGAATTCGGAGACTGAGATTTTGTAAACCCTTAAAAAAAACATATTCCCAATTGAAGCTGTCCTGCAATTTTCACCTACTTAAATTTCATCAACTTATTTGTATTTATGCTGTTGCTATTACCACTAAAGGTTCTATTTGCTACTTTTTAATCTTTTTCATTATTTTACTTAATACTTCATTGACATCAAGTAATGATTCAAATCTAAATTCAGTCCCAGGAAGCTGTGTTATTTAATACCGTTATTTCTAACTCGGCCTATGAAAGAGAATTCTTATTATCTCATAGGACTTTTAATTTGATTTTTAATCTATTTTCTACTACTTGGATTGTGTTTCAATAAGATACTTATTCGCACCAATATTCTGTGCATCGAATATCTATTGTGTTCTCAAAATGGCCACTTCCTGATTCCGAAACCACTCTCCCCTACCTCACTCCTGTTCCAAACTCCGTCACCTTCTAATCCTCTATCACTAAAGTGTTTTCTCCTCGGAATGTTTCAAGTTATTCCCTTGAGGTGATTGTCTATACAATTTCCTTCTTATTCACATGAATAGTTGCAGATATTAACACCACGAGTACAGCTGTACAGCATCATATTATTTATTCTGTTACTATTACCTAATTCTCCTGCATTGTTTTACCAATATAGCTTCCAATTTAATCTGAAATGACAGAAACCGAGAAGTAACTACAGCGGTGTTTTTATCTCTTTTTGTCATTATGGAACGACTCCTTCACATCACACCTGAATCGTTATTGTAAATAAATGCCTAATACTACTTATCTGTTGACAACTCATCTCCGCTG
This sequence comes from Hetaerina titia, assembly GCA_037158775.1. Classification (NCBI taxonomy): domain Eukaryota; kingdom Metazoa; phylum Arthropoda; class Insecta; order Odonata; family Calopterygidae; genus Hetaerina; species Hetaerina titia. The sequence goes on from CM073769.1 coordinate 66,551,301, forward strand.
TCTATCATCGCTATCATAAATCTGAATATATTTCACTTTAACTTTAGTTACAAAAACCACACTTATTCCTCTTTTCAGACTTTCTTCGCTGGTGATAACTAACTACCCTGTCCTGAAAGCTCTAGTATTTCCTAAATTCACATTAAAGGCTATCGTTCTTTACTCGTACAGTTTACATCGATTGTGCAAGGATTTTGTGTGTTGACAAGATGGAGATATGTTTTCCTACCCTCTGAATGATGACATTCCCTCCTTTTGTCATCCATACCAGTTTAGACCCATAGTTTAATCAATTCTTGGCATTATCATTTCAAGGTAAAACTAATTCAATAGCTTTCCATTTGCCTTCCTCAATAACATCTTTCACATCTGCAAATGAACCTTTTTCCTCCTGAAATCCGCTTTGACGAGCGCTAAGACGTCAGCTATAAAACAAAAAAATATATATGTACATATATTTGCACTCATACATTAACACATGTTTAATTACAAAAACACATGCCTACTGAAGATAATGGTAATGGGTGTATAAAGCTATACATTTTGCATAAAAATGTAGATATAACAAGGTTTCATCATGATTGCTTCTGTAATTGTTGGTACTGAGCATTGACTTGACTGCAGTGAACATCCTCCCCTAGATCAATAAGGTCTATCTTTTTCGTCAATTATGGAACCTTTCGAGAAAACGTAATAGCGCGCGCTGTATCTTCCATGAGACTAATTTTCGTGTCTGAGGCGATGTCTGCCGTTATCCTTACATAAATTCATCTTCGTATATATGATTTTATGCCTCGGCAATTTTATTTTATAAATTTTATTCTTTCATGTTTTTCTGTAGCATTACTGGGATTGCGCTCGGTACAGATGTCTTTCCTATTTTTCTTTAAGAAAGTCACAAGTACCTTCTTTGAATATTCTACTCTCAAGGTAGTTTCCTTTTTATCAATATGTATTATGCCCTAGAAAAAACCTACCTTTTGAAATGAATGATCTCAGGTTTTCCCGGCGTATGGTATTCAAGAATTTTTCTCGGGTTTCCCACCGGGTCAGGTTGATGAAGTGCACCGACGTTTCGAAGGCTGACTCTGCCATCGTCTTCAGGGTGAAGTCACTTCACTCTGAAGACGATGGCAGAGTCAGCCTTCGAAACGTCGGTGCACTTCATCAACCTGACCCGGTGGGAAACCCGAGAAAAATTCTTGAATACTTTTTGAAATATAAACTTGTCTCTCTCCGTTAATAACTGCTTCCTATATCTGGTGAACCAACCTCTAGATCAGGCTCTATCTGAGCTACCACCTACGTGTTTTTGTTTATCTTGCGTGTTACCATCTGCAATGGTTTTTCACGTCGCGGACTGACGAGCGATTGAATGATACCACCATGATTTTAAATGGCATCTTCCTCAAAACGCCTCATTACGGTACGGACGCTCTATGGACTTCTGGTCAATTCTTCTGACTCCCAACCTTCAACCTATCTGAAAGTATTGCATACTTGAAGTCCCCTAATCAGTTATTCATGTGAACAATAAAAAGACCAATGTGGTTCTAGGGTAAATGTAGGGATTTAGTAGGTATGGTTTGAACTGTATTAAGGATTCACTTGCACCCTAGAGATGAAAGGGGATTTATCTCCGAGCATTATACCTGAAAAATGTTATTATTTGTTGGAAACTCATTATTGATGTATAATTTACTCTGGAATACTATTTGAATCTAATTTAGTGCTGAACAGTCCTTGCTTTGGAAGCTTATTATAAAAAAAATGCTCGGTATATCAGAGGTAGTTTCACCAAAAGAATGTTTTAACAACGTTCGCAGGGTTATCAGATAAAGAGAAAAGAATAATTGAGGATATTTATTATTGGTTTCTGGTTGGAAATATTAAGTGCTGGATACGCAGAGATGAAGGTGAAGTCACAAATATTCTTGTGCTTTCACGATACGACCACAGATGTTGGGGATTGAAAACGCATATTGATAAATTAAATATTGAAATCGGTGAGGAATAATTAAGCAGCATAACGAAACCAAAGCTATTTAAAAATCTTGTTATGCATAATGTAGCTCAATTGATTTAAGTTCTGCACTAATGCAGGTGAAAATATTTTAGAAGTAAAATTTTATAGATAAATTATAATTAATCAAGCCTACATTTGGGCTAAATTACTTTTTTATAATACTTAAAGTCTTTTCATTTCAATACACAATTTCTATTACGACTTGCTTGCACACCGACTATAGGCAACAATCGGATTTCGACTTTTGAAAAATAGTTACTTACTAGTATCGGTGCATATCCAGTCCTTATGAATTATTATACATTCATGTTACATTCCTCATAAGGACAAGTGATGCGAAAATTTAGGAAATTATGACAAAGTTGAACGTATAGTATTCTTCTAACGTTGAGGTATACTCCACAAAATATATAACGTCCATTGAAATTATAAAATTATGTAGTTTTTATACAATTGCATTTTACTTGAAATTTGTGACTAATATTTATTTCATTTGTAACGGCCTAATACCATGGTGAGGAATATAATATGTAATTGTATTGCAAGAAAGCATGTACAATAAAAAGAAAATTTCCATGAGTGCCATATTTACTTCCTCCCTCTTTGAGAAAGCAAAATATATTTGAATCGGGATTAAAACATCAAAAGGTTGAAGTTTTATCGTACTTATTAGTTTCCGTACATGGCTGCAAGCTATGTTGACACTTAAAAATTAAACAACTTGGCTTTTCCTAAGTGGAAAAGCCAAGTTGTTTAATTTTCAAATGTCAATATGAAGATTTTCCATCAAGTTACGTCAGAAACTGTTTTATTTGCAAGCTATGTATTTTTTGAAAAATTTATTTAATTTTAATTTAAAATCCCGTAGTCCTAGTCACTGCATTGTCCTTCTCGCATTAGTATCACTAATTTTAGTGGAGCTCCAAAAGGTTCAACGCGAGGCCATTTTATATATATATATATATATATATTATTTTTGGTAATGGTATGCCGAAATGGCACTTTATTTAATTCGGAATGAAAAACAAATAAACTATATATTCCACTCTATGATATAAAAAATTACATTATAAAGACTATCAGGTCGATTTCACCATTTAATCTCCCTAATCCTTTGCGCAAAACATTAGCATTGTAAAAATATGATAACCAAGGTTTAATTTTATGCATTCCTGATGGGAATTTTAGAAAATTAATCTCTTAAAAATGGATTCTATTAAAATATAAACATCCAGTTCAAACGAAAAATTAGAAAAAAATAAAACAATTGTTATCATATTTTAAAGCACGGATTCCGCAAAAACATTATTGACTTTCTGGGGAATTAGCCCATGTTAAAATGGCAAGGAAAGATTTGCAAGGCCTTATACGAATATCATTTTTCAACTGAAACCTGATTACAGTAATTTATTTTTACGGTTTAAGGAAAAACGAGATAGCAGAGGACATGGAAAAAAATAGTTTATATACATAATTTATTCAAGTTTTTAGAAAAGAGAAGATATTAATTTCATAAGTTAATGAAGTCAGTCAACAACTTAAATGCCGTTTTCATACATTTTCACACTTTACTTTCATTCCCATACATAAAGACGTTTCTATTTTAAAGTCGGATTGAATTTTTAATGCTGCGATATAATATCATGTTATTAAATGTTTGCTGAGCTAATGGATGAAATAAATGAGAAATCTCTAGCCTCAAAGTTCAACGTTAACATTTGCTGTAAAGAATAATGACTGATTAAATAATACAGAGCCACTATAAAAGTAATGCACCGTCTCTAGGAAAAATAGATTTGTTGATCGTACTTGTACAAATGCTTAAAATTCTTCAAAATACTCTCCCCATGCATCAATACACTTGCAAAGACATGTCTGCCACGCCTGGAAGGCACCATGGAACTTCTAGATGATAGTATCTCTCGGGAACGTTGTAACATGCTTTTTGATGTTTTTCATGGTTTCCCAATGCTTTCCTTTCAGCTCTCTCTTCAGTCGAGGAAGCAAATAAAACTCACACGGAGCCAAGTCGTGACCAAAGGGGGCTGGGAGACCATCGGGGTTGTGCTCCGGGCCAGGAAGTTGGTGACGATGAAGGACGTGTGGCTAAGGGCATTGTCATGGTGCCGGAAGGCGTCTTTGGTGCCAGCCTTCACGCGCGCGACTCGGCATTTCAATATCTTGAGCACCTCCAGGTAAAAGGGTGAGTTGACAGTTTCTTCCTGAGGTGAAAACTCAAAATGGACGATTCCTTGGATGTCAAAGAAGACAATGAGCATCGTTTTGATGCGAGACTTGCTCTCATTTGGGGCGGGGGGATGATTTTGTGTGCCACTCGCTGCTCTGCCTTTTCGATTCTGGGTCGTACTCATACATCCAGGATTCGTCTCCATTACGATTGTGTTCAGAAAGTCCGGCTAAATTTGAATGAAAACAACAATTCTTGACAGCGCGAAACAAGAAGTTCCTTCTGGTCTTCCGTCAACACTTTCGGCACAAGCTTCGCGCTGACCTTGCGCATTTCCAGATCCTCAGGCACTATCACATGTAGCGCAAATGTGCAATGTGTTGGCCGTGAGCAATTTACTGGAGTCTACTAGTACTAATAGTCTACTAGTATAGTCTAGTAAGAGTACTAGTCTACTAGTACTAATCATCAACAATATTTACACTATACCAGTAGTCATCCTTCTCATATCAAACGCTCAATTCCCAACTCTCTCTCTATCCGCGGACATCGGATTTGCAACACCAAAACTACCCTCAACAAATACCTCCACAATCTACACCATGCACTCCACAAACGCGGTTACCCAGAAAAGCTCCTACAGGATAAAATCTACCGCTCCACCCGACCACACACACCACAGAATGACAACCCCACATCTGACGCTGGACTCAACCTTCGCACAACATATTTCCCCGGATCCCACAGACTGAAAAGCATTCTCAAGGAACTTTATCCTATATTACATGACAATGACGCGACCACATCCTTACTGCCCCAATGCCCCTCTGTCGCTTACAGACGACCAGCCAATCTCAGAAACCTTCTGAGATCCACCAACCCTTTGACACCCCGCCCTGACAAATTTCCACATAGTATATTTCCCCTACCTGCAATCGCCCCCGATGTAAAACATGTCTCCTAATCAGATCTGCTCCCCTCTCCCCACATCCCCTCATTGTCCCTTCACCCCGTTCCCACGCTAATTGCCTCTCAAAAAATATTACCTATCTTTTGTCGTGCAAACAATGCACCTCATTCTACATAGGCGAATGCATTACCCCCTTATCCATCCGAATGAACAATCACCGCTACTCATGTAATTCTGCTTCACTCTCTTCTCTTCCTATCCCTTTACACGCAAGTTCACACAACCTATCATTTGACGAATGCTTTTCCCTAACAATTCTAGAATCCCTACCTGATTCAGCCACCAACATAGAGGTGAGAACTCGCGAATCCTCATGCATCCTATATTTCCGATCCTTTAAAATTCCCACCCTTAACCGCCATCTTTAATTTCTTTCCCAACAGTCCCTAAACTTTCCGCCCCCCCTCCCCTCCCCAGGCACTCTTCCCTCAAAACCTCTCAGTCTGACCTGAAGAAGGCCTCGGAGTAGGCCGAAAGCTTAAATCATCTATAGTGTGAGTGTCCTTTTACGTGTTATCTGTTTTATTCTGTGTTCTATTGTGCCGTCCAAAAGTTATATATATATATATATATATATTTTCTTGAATGTATGTTCAACCTCTTGATGTACAAGATGGCTATACAATGGGTGCATGTGGACATCCAAGTACGTGTGTGTACACGTAGTTATAATAGCAATGTGCATACGTTCTAATTTTTAGTTAACATTTGGTCGTAACAGCCTCATCCGTTCGCTCTGCAGCGGCTTTCGTGGTATTGTGTTAGTATAGATGGTTTCACAGGTTTTTCATTCCAGGATCTCCAACTTGAAATCATTAAAAAATAAACCTTTCTTCGGTTGGAAATTTCCGAAGGATTATGAGCCTCAACCTATTTAAACATTTTAACATTTAAGCATTAAAGCGTTAAATTCTGACAACATTTGACGGAGCGTGGAATCGGTGAAGAGGTGGGAAACGAAAATTAGGGGAATAAATATATAAGTATATGTTGGGGCTCCACGTAAGGTCCCTCGTAACGCTCCTTTCCGCCCTCGCACGCCTCCCTCTCTCTCACTCTTCCGTCGCAGGCGCTTCAATCTTGAGCTAGAGGGACCCATTCAACGCGTCCCCCTGCGGTGACAAATCTCATCCATCCCTCCTTCCCTAGTGCCCACCTTCCCGTCGTCCTCCAGCCGCTCTCTCCTTCAAACTACCCCTCGCATCTCCCTCAAAACCTCCGGGATTTCCCTTCCCTCCCGGGGAAAGGCGGGGCAGAGGAGGAAGGCTGATGGATTGGGATAGGTCAAGAGGAAGCAGGAAAGCAGATCTCCCGTCGGGGAGGTAGGGTGAGACGTGCCTTAGATGGGTGGATGGAGGGGGGTGGAGAAGGATGCGGGAGAAGTGAGGGGATGACCCAAGGAACCGGGGAGCGAGGCGGGAAGGAGCCATCTTCGGTGGTTCGTGGGAGTGAGTGGCGGGGAGAGGATGGATTCGTCGCCGGGGAAGAGGAGCTGTCACCAATCCTGTCACTAACCGGATCTTGCCCTGTCTTCCCCCTCTCCCCAACAATCTCTCGTTCCCCTCACCCCGTCTTTGCCTCCCACCGCGGTCCCACTCTTGGTCCCCGGCCTCATGAATGACCCTTTTCAGCCCCGACGGCTATCCTTCCCTATTGGATCGGTCTATCGGAAGATTTTTAGCGAGACGTCGGCAGTGCCGTCGTCTTGCCTGGTCCGCTGACCGATGGTTGGTGTGTCTGCGCTCTTCGGCGTCGTGTGTGTGTATGTGTGTGTGTGAGCATGGGTGTCTACGTGCGCGTCGATGTGTGTCTTAAAGAGCCATCGATTCTCGATGCAATTCGAGACTCCGCTAAAGCGTGGAGAAGAGAGAGAGAGAGAGTGGGTAAGGGAGGAGTAGGAGAGCGGTCCCCAGACACATCGGGGACGCGGAGACTTATGCGTCCGTACGAGAAACACATACACGGAAGTGTCGATCCCTTTTGTCCTCGTGCATGTGTATGGGTGGGCGTATTTTTTCATCTTTATTTCTACCCTTTCTCTCTATCTTCGTCTCTCTCTCTCTCTATCTCTTCACTGGTGCCGTCGTTGAAGGAAAAAAAGTCCCCATGCGTGTTTTTTGTCGAGCAGCGCGCCGAACCGTAAATAAGCCAGGAGTAAGCCTCGCCTATCTCTAATACCTTACCGCATCGAGAAAGCTTCCTCTTCTCTTGCTCCCTCCTTCTCCTCGCTTCTGCAAGATATGGAGGAGGAGGCGGGTGAGAGAGAGATAGAGAGAGGGATGTGAGGGAAGGAAGGGGGGAGGGGAAGTAGAACAAAACGAGTGAGTTTATTTTTATAGGTTTTCCGTGGATTCGCGAGTGCGAGGAGGATTAAAACGGAATCCTTGGATCTCATGCATCCACGCACGCTCCTACGCTATGAGCGATTTAATTGCGATCGCGCCTAGCGCCTAGAAGCTCGTTTCATCCCTCTTAAATCTTCCTCTCTAATAGCCCGAATCAAGTGCATTAAAAGATTAAAAAGGTGCTCCATTCGTCACGTTGAGTCTCCTCATGATAAGCCGCGCGCGACTTATTGCATCATGAGTAGCATGAAATGCCTTGGGAGTTGGCTGTTTCTCCATCGCATAAATTGCAGAAAACTCAAGCAAATGACGTGTTCTCATCTGCTAAAATTTTTAGTCTTGTTTTAACCACATCGTCAATTGTGCATGAAATCATTCTCATCCATATTGCTTGCGGTGAATTCTGAATTGAGTAATATTTGAACGATGGTTTTATGTTTTATATAGCATAAAAAAGTAAGTTAGCGCAATCACAATTGGATACAAAAATTCCACTTACTGTTAATTCACTGGGCAACATGCTCTCTCCCGCCTTCTCTTTTTCGCTATAGCAATACCTCCTCCGCCATTGATGTTTGCTGTGAAATTATGATTTTCCTTAAATACTTGAACAGTTTCAGAGCACAGCATCCAGCAAGATTCGGGAACTTAGTAATCCAATTGCCACTGCTCTTTGAAGTATAAATGATGGAATGGCAGACAATAATATACTTTTGAAACACTACCTTGCTCTGCAAAGCGAATAATTTATTTGCACAAGTTGGGTAGGTTTCCCTCGATTGAAAGGCATGCAGTCATCATAGGTAAGTGGTAAAATATAACGTTTTACTCAATTCAAAATTATTCATAACGACCTCAGAACATGAAATGACAATGAGCTTCATTCCATATCGTGGTGCTGAATAACGGATAAATTTATATGTGCTGGCTTATGACATCCGCTTTCTGTAATGTTATAGAGGAGCGCTGAGGGTGCTACTTGTACCTACAGAAATAAACAGATTAACTAGAATTTATGGTGTAAACATAATGACTTAGAATTTAACCAGTCATGGAAGAAAGTGGAAAAACCATTTTCGAAGAGTCCCGCGTATGTCAAGCTATTCCACCTCAACTGCTCTAAGAAACTGTCTCGAATGAAACAGCTCTTAAATATGTCACCGCTGACATGATCTGGGTATTTACCCTCTCCTCAGCAAAAGTACGTGTAAATTGTGAAAGGCGAGATAAATATATTTAGAGATGAAAAGGACTATTTGTATGCTTACTTGAGGGAAAAGACTAATCAGTCGTTCGCATCCCCTATACTAGGGCTGGAAAATCCCTTAAACCCTTAAACTGCAAAGGGACCATATCTTGGTGGCGAGGGCTCGCCTCAGAAAGAGTAAGAAATTTGCTCGCGGAGTGGGGGTTTATAGCATGGGGCATTGCTGGAGGGAAATGGATGGCCCGCCTTGATAGAGGCATTAAAAGGGACCGCAGAAAACGTTAATGCGGGCATTTATTTCGGCGCGATGCCTCAAGCCCCGACACACACGAATCGATGCAGCGGAATAAACTTGGCAGAGGCAAAACATTCGTTACACGGAGCATTCCATCAACTTAAACGCCACACCCCCTTTTTCTCTTCTTTTTACAAATACTTGGCTTAAAATGCCCTCCGAAGCAGGACAACTTATTTATTTAGTTCTTTGCATAAGATCCATCTAGTTCTTTGCCCGAGACAACTGAGAGGACACTCAGGGGAATGGGTTTTTATCTTCTAATTAATTAAGGGGCGGAAGAATTTTTCTCTAGCGTTTAGAAGAACAACTCGCTGCCAAAGACTTCTAACGAATGCATTCTATATTTATTCCTGTCCGTTATCCTTGAAATTTATTGCCATGGGATTGATCACGATGTTGGACACCCTCAAAGGAAAGAAGTCTGGATCTGGTTCTAGTTTGTGCCTCAGGGATTTTGTACAACGCAAAATAAAAAGTAAAACACATGCCATTGTATCGAATATACGAATGAAAATACACAGAGAGAAGAAAGAAGGCATAAGAACAGAATAAATATAACGAAAAACTAACAACGGACGAAAAATTTGTAAATAGGGATGGTAAAAGAAAAGAACAAGCTGAAAAACAAGGCTTGCTTGGGCTCAGTGATCTTGAGAAATTACACCGAAAAGTGAAACAACCTTAAGATGTACAAAGGGGGCGAGATAAGAGAAATGGCTTGAGAAATTACGAAGGCGCTAAGAAATATAGCTGAATACACTCTGCTAACCATATTAAACCACTACGAAAAAGGAAGAGTAGTAAATGCACTCTGGAAGAAAGAAATGGTTGTGGTAATGAATAGACCAGGGACGCAGGTACTTGGGGCATTCCTGGTTGTGTATTCATATCCGCCCAAAATTAATATCGGGAATAAAATTTTCTCAATAACAAAACTGAAAATTGAAAACCGATGATTATAAAATCGACTTGTTTTCATGAAGAAGAGATGCACAAAGAAGGTCGTATTAAAAAAATTCGTAGACTTGGATAAGACATTTGCCCACATCTAGTGGAGCATTAATTTTTATTTGGTAGAAAACTTGAAATGGATTACAACGATATATAAAACAGCCCAAAAACAACCAATTCGCCCCACTGTAAGTGTAGGAAAGATGAAAAATAGAAACTAATATAAATAAATAGGAGACAAGTATGTATTTTATAAATACTCTAAAAATCAAACCAGGGAAAGGTTAATGGCAATGAAATAAACATCTTTCGTTTAAGAAAAAAGCTAAATGGGCGAACAAAAAACAGAAGACGTCCTTAAACGTCTTGAAACGCTCTGGGTCAAGTACGTCAAGAATACAAAATGAAACAAAAGAGGACGACCAGAAATCTAAGCACGCGAAAGAGAAAAATTGTTGTCAATGCTGCAATGCGAGGATGGAAATATGTGGAATGAGAGCTCTTTCAAATACTTCAGAAGTGGCATGAAATGATTTGTTTAGAAGGTAAGCCTTGTTGTTGAGAATAAGTTTCGTGTAATTGAATTTATAACGGAATGGCAGCTACTATGCTATCGGTGCATTCGGTTTTAAAAAAGAAAATAATAAGCACCAACCAAATATTCATCCAGAGTTAATATATGGTTTGGAAATACTAAAAGTTGGTAAAAGAGATGGTAAGCTGGGAAACATAGGAACCTGGAAGAAGATTCTGTAGATGGAATGGATACCTAAAGTAAGGACTGAGGAAGTGCACATCATGTTCGAAGAGGAAATGGTTGTTTTTTGGGCGACACGGTCGAGGAAAATTTGGAGTGTATTGGCTCCACCTTAAGGCAAGAGGTAAGTACGAGTATATTAGAATTCTCCATTAGAACTGCTCCGAGATTTCTCATTAGTTACTGATGTCGTTTGTTATATACATATATTTCTTTGTTTATATTTAAGATTACAATCCAGGCATGCTTGTTTGCCTCGTATATTTCGTAAAGGTGTATCATGGAGTGAATTGGGTAATTAATGAATGGATTGTAGAAGATAGAGTACATTGGACTGACTGGAGATTTGTCAACAAATGTCCATGTCTCAGGATGCTAAGAAGCATGTGACGGACATAGAATCGGAATGGGAAGTGTTAATAATAGGAGTAGGACAGGAGCGTCCGATATCATCCGTGATTTTTAAAGTGCACGAGTTAAAAATATTTGAAGAGACATGGAATAACTGATGATAGGAATCAAAGTTGGTGGAGTACTGATAAAAACTGTCAAATCTGCGGATGATCAAGCTTTAATTGGTAAGTCAGGTGCAATCATTGATGAGCGCATTAAAAAATCAATGGCATAGTTTTACGGTGAGAATGAATAAAAACAAATCAAAGGTTTATATGAGGTTAGCATTTAAGAGAAAGACTAAGTTTAGTGTTGGATTGAGGCCAAACCTGGAGCAGGTGGAACATTTTACCTATCTCGGAATTATTTTGGACAATTATGGCCAAAGTATTGGGGACGTAAGAAGAAGAATAGCATTAGGCAAAGAAGCCTTCAAAAGGTGGGAGAATTGATGACAGCGATGTTAAGTAAGGATGCTAAAAAAAGGCTCATTAAAACTTTGATATGGAGCGTGGTTTTACACGGAATGGATACACGGTCGTTGAAGGTAGACGCATATTAGTAGCTTTTTGAGTGTTTGAAGATGGATGGAAAATATGAAATGGACGCAAAAGATAACCAGTTTAAAGTACTTGAAATGGCAGGGAAGCAGAGAGGATTGCTGGGAGAAATCCAAAGAAGGCAGGGAAGGTGACTGCAGAGCATTTTAATTGGTTGTGGAATGTTGAAGACTATGATTGAAGGGAAAACGCAAGGCAGGTGAGAGAGGAGGGGAACAGGATAGGCTCGTAGGAAGGAATGAAGGGAGGTAGAAAGTATGTAGGCTTTGAGAATATTTTAATGTAATGTGGAATGTTAAATTGTTTATTGTTAGACAAAGCAATGACATCTGACGATGTTCGTTTGCTACATCCAAAACTTTGGTGAAACAGCAAAGTTTTGATCGAAAGCAATAATTGATATTCCTGCATTAAGATTCTTAAATTTAAATATGTTATATTTTTTAATGAAAATATAACTTATTCTAGTAGGATTACTTGAACATTGAATTAATCACAGATGTCGCATTAATACACATACTATTATATGATTTTAATTTTCCTATTCAATGATTCAAGTATATTGAAAAACTACTTTGTAAGACAATCCGCTAGGGACATTTTTTTCTGTTTTTCTTCACACCATTACCAAAATTTTGTTATTCCCACAGAAGAAGGATTTAACTATTTTAAGAGACCATAAATATAGCTTTAATTTTTTTGCAATATTCTAGGGAAAATATTTCAAAATGAGGGTATACAGCAATTGGATATTTTGGGTTTGATGGAAGAAGGCAATACTACATTCTTAATCTCGCCCTAATAAAGCCGATTTATAATAATTATTTTTAAGTAACAATTGAATTTGTGTAAAGGTAAGCACCACAGTAATGCATCAAGCCGAAGTGGTGAGTCTAAGACTCCAATCCAAGAAAATAAGTTTCTGTTTAAACCATATTTGGATGGAAGTTAGAAGTACACCATTAGTGTAGTATTACCTTATATTTCCGGATTATTAATTAATAACAAGAGTAATCTTTATGCGGGCAGGTCAGTAACAAAAAATGGCCGTTAAACCATTGGTTCTCATGCAACTGTTTGGAACATGAATTTCAAAGTTATATTACGTAGTAATCGAACCTAATATGACTAATCCATTAGTGTTGGGCTATTGATGAAAGAAACTATTTTTGTTTGAAGAACCACACTTGCTCGGTAACTTTTGATTCGATTTTCAAATTTGTTTCCACACACACCGAGGATAAGTTTATTTAAGTAAAAAATATTATCAACAACTACTCAAAATTAGTTTTTAAAGCAAAGTCACAACATGTTTACCATACGATTACATACGATATGTACTCTACATAATAATTTTCATAACAGCATGATGATTTTGCATGGCTAAACGACTATTAATGACCCATAGTTAAATATAGATCCACTACTCAGTGATATAATTCGCCACATCACATCTGCCCAATCACACTAATATAGTCCTCCAAGTGCAAATGAGTAATGTGAATCTGGTCAGCTGCCAACCCTTCCGACTGCAGAGTTCTTCACTCAAAAAACCACACTTTCCCTTTGAAATAGGACCTCCTGTCACTCCTCTCTTGCCAACCATATTATCACAGATTTTGAGGTTCTCCATCCCCTTCACACATGACATAATGACGAACGGCCTCCGATCCTTAAATAAAATGTCTCTACTAAGGTAAATAATTCGCGACTGGAGCAATAATAGGTCGTGGAGCATCCCTCCGCTTTTCAATGCTCGATTAATTAATCTGCAAATTGATGTTTTTCCCTACACTGATACCGTCTGTACAAGACCGCACACAATAATTTCCAAAGTGCTTTCAAATTTATATTTCCTTAACAAGCAATTGTGAAGAAATATACGGAGTGGCGTTCGGAACGGAACGACTTTCATAACTCACTACTATTACCAAATGGATTTTTTTTCTCGGGACCTTTCATTCTCCGCATCTCTTACTCTTTGTCTTAATTTGCTATCGAACAGAATTTATACTCGGCCCCTTTAACCTCCCCCTTATTTCTGGCATCATCACTCTTCCGCCTACTCCTCCTCTATCTCCCCAATCGTCTCGCCCACCGACAAGCGACCTTCTTCCTTAAACTCCTCCGCCTTCCACTGCCATTAAGTTACAAAACAAAACACAGGCGGAGCAGGAAAAAGAAATGAGCGCCTGAAACAGGCAGCTCCTTGCCTTTTTTCCTTACAGATAAACGCATGCGAACCTCAATAAATCCATACTCGCGGTCGAATAGATAACAGAACCGTACCATCTTCGCGGGAGGTTTTGGAGCATAAAGGGGTGGTGTCGTCGAGAATGAGGGAGGGGGGGAAGGGAGACGCGGGGAGGCAGAACGGGGTGAGGCGGTGGGGAAGGGGAGTGAGAGGGGTAAATAGGCGAGGCGCACGGTGTCTCCACAGGAAGAAGTCGTCCTTTTTCTTGGAAGGAGGCCATTTTGGTCCCTCCGGGAAACGTGAACCTTTATGTGTGTTTGTGTGTGTGTGTATGTGTGTGTGTATGTGTGTGTGGGAGAGAGAGTCCGTGACATACCATCGACCCGCAACCACTCACTCACTCACCCAATGTCTCCACTTCCTACTCCCTACCTCCTTTCCTCCTCTCCCCTTTCTCAACCTCCCTCTCCCCCCTCCCCCCCCACCAGACTCCCTCAAATCGCTCTCATATTCCTAGGCGGAATTTTCGAGAGGTCGTCGGGAGCGGTTGAGTCTTTCACGACAAGATGGTCGAAAAAAAGAAAACGAGAAACACAACGGTAGAGGCATGGATTTTTTTGGGCGGAGGGGGTGTATTGGTTAGAGAAGAGCTTTGGGATCGGAGCGAAAGCCGAAGAGAAGGAAGGGAAAGAGAGAGAGAGGAGTGAGCGAGAGGGAGCGGGAGGATTGGAGAGGAATGTGCCATGGTAAAGAAGAAAGGCCCGTGACTCAAATATTTCATCTCCTACTCTGTCGCACATTTTATTTCCCTCTCCTTCAAATATTTCCCCCACCCAGTTCCAGTCCCTTCGGCCCTCCCTTTCTTTTCCCCTCTCGTTGAATGAGAAGAAAGCTCGAGGATTGGGGAGGAGACCGCATCGTTCGGTCACGTTTTCCCTTTCAGATATCAATGCCGGATATCGATTCCAAGTCCAAAACCTTCGTCCTCTATCCGTTTATGCTCTCTCTCCCTTTCTCTATCCTCCCTGGGATCGAGATGGTACGGTACGGTGGCTATTGTACTGGCTTCCCACTCAGAGGGCCCGGATTCGAATCCCTGTGGCGTCGAATATTTTTCAGTGGTATCTCGATCCCTACTTGAGGTGCTTTGTGGAGGGCACTTTGAGGGAGTACGCCGTCCGTCGGATGGGACGTTAAGCTGGGGACCCCTTGGCGCCTTTCGTTAAGAGTAGGCTAATGCCGACCTGGGTTTCTCTCCACCCTTCATCCTTTCTTGTCCATTCCTAATGGCGCAAATGACTTTAGCTGTCGGTCGCCTCTCCTAAAACTACTAATACTCTATCCTCCCTCTTCTTCTTCCTTCCTTCCATTCCGTTTTCTGTCCGGTTCTCGCGTCGTTCATATCAACCCTTCCGCTTTCCACTACCGCCCCCCTATCGTATTCGTCGCTTCTCCCCTCGGATCCCTCCTCCAGGAGCTAATTCGTGTTCCTATCTCTCTCAACCAATGTATTAGTTGGTACGTTTCAATGATCCGTTGAATGACGCTCGAAATATCGGAGTTACGACTCTTTGAGGGATAAAAGATGAATTCTAGGGTGCCCGACATATTGCATTGTATTCCTCCTCCTCCTCCCCGCCCTCCGAGGTCTCCATTGCATTTTCGAACGGGGTGACGGAAAATGGAACATTAAGTTTGTGAAGTGACGTGCACCGAACTCAGCAGGGCAGATTGGAGGGTTACATACGCTTTAAGTCATCGGTGCGGATTACAGTTTGCCCTCATGTTTAATTAAATGGGATATATCGGCTAAAGGGAAAATATTACTCCTATGACAGAAATATAAAAGTTGTTTGCTAATGCTAAGATATGATATGATAGTCGTATATATATATATATATATATATATACATATACATATATATATATGAAATGTATAAATGACAACTTTAGTAAATACTCCCGTATTTCTGTTCTACCATTACGTATTAATACGTTTCCCAACAGCACATGTGGCAGGTTAACTTGACATGTTAGCGAGCCAAATGAGAAGGCATTTCAGTTTTCTTGAATCTACCTTACCTTTTATATTAGAAAAAAACTTAAAGGCGTGTACTTGGGGAAAATTTGCTATCACTGTCATTAATGCAAAAAATATCTTCCAATTACTTTAAAAGAGACCTTTATATCCACGGAACAAATAGTTTAAGAAAACGACTCTCCGAAGGAGAATTATTTTTAGTGCACTTCATTTTCACTTAAAAATTTCACTTAAAAAAACATGAAATAAAATTATAGCTGCCCAACCGTAAATTTAAATGAATACCTAGAGATTAAAATGAGATTTATAACGAAGACTCCCTTCTTTTTCTAACAATGCCATTTAAATTTATCAAACTTATGATCTTCACGCTTTCGTGTCTACAGCTGTTAAATTCGTCATTTATACTTCCCTTTGTCCTTTGCAGACAATTAGATCTTAACAATCGCGATCACAATATGGGTAGAACTGAAATAGTTTTTCAGTCACTGTAATATTTTAAGATGCATCAATGGTACTACTGATAAGTTAATTATCTTTATATAATCCATTAGATCGCAATGATAAAATACTATGTAGAGAAACTCCCATGTTGCCCGGTTGAATGTGTTCTAACACGCGGCAGTCTCTCGTACCGTTATTCTTTTAACTTTCTTTGAACATTTTACCCTCTTCCAAGTGATAATTTTGCAAGTGATTAAACAACTTGAATCCGTAGTGAAAGCTGACTCTCTTAAGGTTTACGTCATCTGGTACTACAGTATTCGCCACATGTACTTATTGTTAAAATCTTATAATTTTAATGACTTCTATGAAAAATAAGAAACTGAAAACAGGGTAAAATTTAGTGCACAAAATATTGGGATTTCTTAACAGATGGCAGAGCCACAGAGAGGCTTGGTACTTTTTGATATGTGCGCTATTATAAATGTGATTAATTGTACTTAAATATAAGATGATCGATGGGCAGTGTGCGAAACTTTCCATTTAAAATAATATTGAGTGGCAATTCATTAATATGCTAAAATTTTACGCATCATAACATGGCTGAATCAAAAAATGGACAGTTTTATTATTTGGCGCACTAAGTATTTTTTTAAAAGACGTATATGTTCTTGCAATTCACGAAAAACGAATTAAGTCCTGGGATAAAGTGTTCTGCACCAAGAAAATTAGCCATAAAAATTCCCAAGGTGCTGCTTTGAATCTAATGCATATGTCCATACAGAAAGAATAAATTTAAGAGATTTGGTGTGTAGACGTACCAGTAAAATTGGGTACCAGTAAAAAAAAACGTAAAAGTAAAATTAATTGAAAATTAATTCAAACTCTCTTTGGCTCCATCTTCATTTTTTTTTAACTTACCGAGCGATGCATTCTAATTATTATTCAGATTCAACCCTCTATATTTAAATGTTAATGATCATTAAAATTGACCTAACATTTGCAAAATTGGTGGCACATGTTTAAACATGATTGTAAAAAATGAAAAGTTAACATTGGGGTCTCTGATACAATTATCTTTAATTATCTCAAATTCTGGAGTAAATTTTACTTCACTTTATAGCTGATGATGCATAGGACGAACGGAGGATAGACATTCGTGCATTTTAATTACCATTTTAACAACTTTTTTCCACATTTCTTCCATTTAATTCTAATAGATGAACGCAAACCTTAATGATTGTTAAGTAGTCCTGTGTTGATATTTCATGACCAACAATAATCGAGGTCGGTGGAATCATTGAGTTAATATTTTCAAGTGCAGATAAATATTAAACTTAGTTAATACACGTAATATGTTTGAAATGTATGCAATAAAGGCATCAAGTTTCAATTAGTAAATGATGAATTTAATGCACAAATAGAATCACACCCTGTTAATTCGTTAAACGTCCAGCAACTAAAATTTAATCTTTTTACGTCCGCACAAAATAAAAATTTTAAGACTTTTTAAGCAAAGACTATTAATCTAGATGGCGAAGTACAAAAAAATGGACGAGACCCCGATTCTATATCGGAAATTAAAAATAAGCTCTTATAAATTTTCTTAATGAAAATAACGAAATAGAGAGGATGAGTTTTAAACATCAACAAAATCTTCGCGAGAAAGTTTAAAAAATCCAATTAGTGTACTTTTTGACATTGATAAGGCACAGCCAAAAACAATTTGAAGAGTTTTCAAACGTCACGTTTGAACGTCATCACTGTAATTAAAAATTAAACGCCCTCTCGTACATATGCTTCCCGGAAAGCACCTACCCGGGCGACCGATTTTTTTTTTTAAATTAAAGCGAATCCCCCTTCGCGAGTTGGCATAGGCATCTAATTTGAGCTTGCGCATGGGGCGCCCACGGCACCACCTCGAGCCACTCCCACACATACACACGCTCACCACCTAACGACCCCTCCACCCCCATCCCCCGCACCTCACCTACCTCACGGTCCGTTCCCCCCAATCCAACCCGTCCCTCTCTCACACGGCAGATTTTTCTCTTCCCCCCCCCCTCCCCCCGACCCGCGCCAAAATTCCCTCCTCATCCTCCCCTCACCCTCCCTTCCCCCAGACAAAGAAAGAATCATTGCGTCGAACAGAAATATAGAGCGAACCGAGGATGGTTTCGGGCCAAAACACAACTCTCCCCCAATCCCCTTCTCACTCCCGACAGTAGGGAAGGAGAGACGGGACTGTGGGGGTGGGGGAAGGGGTGTGGGTGCACGGTTGGATATGGGGAGGGAGGGATAGAGATAGAGAGAGAGAGAGATAGAAATAGAGGCGGGAAAGGGCGATGGGAAGTCTGCGGATGAATTTATGGCCGCAAGACGTGCAAAGGAGGGCAAAAAAGTATTGGAGCGGAGGTGAGCGAGGGCGATAGGCGTGGAGGGAGAGAGAAAGGGTGGAATGGGTGGGACAGGGCCCAAAAGAGAAGAAAGAGACCATGGGAGAGAGAGAGGGAGAGGGGGGAGGGAGTTTATGTGGTATATGGAGGAATGTCAGGATTGATGGAGGTGGGTGGGGGGCGGGGAGAGGCTAGATTGGCTGGCTAGTAGTGGCTAGATCGGACAGGAAGGAGGGAGGGTGGGAGGGTGCGAAGGAGGGAGAAAGGAGTGAGAGGAGAGCACGATCTCTGGGGTTGAATATAGGGCAAGAGGGTGGAGAAGGGTGAGCGGGGAGCGAGAGAGAGAGAGAGAGAGAGAGAGAGAGAGAGGGAGCGAGGGAGCGTGGGTGAGTGGGACGGTGGGTGGCATCGCATTTCTGCCGGCGCATCCACACAGCCCGACGTATTCGATGCAAAGGTGGAATAGGGTTGTTTTGTTTGGGGGCGCGTCACCGGTAAACACATTAGATCCAATGAAGAAGGGCAAGAGCGAGGGGGAGGGGCGAGAGAAGGGACGTAC
This sequence comes from Hetaerina titia, assembly GCA_037158775.1. Taxonomy (NCBI): domain Eukaryota; kingdom Metazoa; phylum Arthropoda; class Insecta; order Odonata; family Calopterygidae; genus Hetaerina; species Hetaerina titia. The sequence goes on from CM073769.1 coordinate 66,570,630, forward strand.
AGGATCCCGTCAGCGGAATAAGCTGCCGCACTTGAGGAAGTCGAAAGGGATTTATGTTGTACTCTCGCAGCGTTGCGATGGAGAGATAGAATACAATGCGGCGGCGGCGGCGGTAGATGCTAGAAAACTTGTAGTACCTTTTAAAGCCAGGGCTTAATAGATTACCCCACAACTATCGTCGCATAAAACACATGCTATTTTTTTACACGCAGTGCTGCAGCGTACAGAAAATATTTCATTGAGTAAAACGCGGATTCGTGTACGCCAAAAAATAATTTGAAGAGCAATAATTGCATTGAGGTACTTGGTAATCGAGAAAGTTTACAAAACCAACGGTTTATCACAGGATTGAAGACAGTGAGGAAGAAATGAGAAAGAAAGAAAGTCAAGTTTGTAGTTGACCTACTCTAAAATTAGTGTAAAAATGGCTAATGTCATAGCCACTGGATGGTCCCCAGTAATTTTGATCGCTGTTATGAGACATCTAAGATCATGAAAAGGAATAATCTGAAAAAATCTGGCAATAAATGCCACAATAATTTATCAAAGTTCTTGAAGAGAATATGGGAGGTAGTAAGCAACTGCACAAATTATGAGGATATTCTAAGATTTTTTCTACGCATAACCGTCTAATTCTTTATCATCCTAGAGCAGTAGACTACCTTTTTCGTCTGGACACACACACGCTACGGAGGATTATAGTTGATTGATTCATCGCCTACAAGGTGACTTTTGACTGCAAAAATCTGTGATTAATGCCTGAAAGGCATTTTTTTAATTAATCTGCTTTCGTGAATTTTTACGTCCCAATTATTCACAACAAAACCTTGTATATAAAGTGCGTTCATGAATTAAGCATCTCGCGATGATTCAATTTGGGACCCCAATTCCCTGGCAGAGGGCGCATCCGCGTTCCCGCATCCGTAGTTAAAACTTCATTTAGGGGATTTTGTCACTCGAATGAAATACCGGAATGACAAAATTTTTAAAATCTTTCCAGGAGATGAAAATATTTCTACTTAAGCGAAATCTTTAAAATTAAATTACAATTTTTTTTTACTTCAAATAAAAATTCATTTTCATTCTCATTTGCATATTTGCCAAAATTATTTACAAATACATTACTTCGTGAACGCTAGAAGTTTCAATGACGTACTTCCCGCTTCAGCATTCTGTGTAAATAATTGAAGGATTATTGAGCAAGAAAAAATATATCGATATCTGCATTCGATCATTGATTGAACTTCACATGGCAATAAGTGAAATTAACCTTGGCTACAAACTAGGTATCCAACGTTATACATATAAAAACGTTACATAATAACGTTTTATCTCAAATTTATTTAACGGATGTATTTCATTAGGTATTTTAATTTCATTCAGCGAGTTGTTGCCAATTAAGAGCCATGGAACTGATAATGTTACTCAGTAACCACAGCAAAGTGTATTTACATGGGGCATGGACGTAATATAGAAAACAAAGGTGCATTAAATTTTGCTGGAAATATTGTATTAACTACCTATCAGAAATACATGCAGATGTTGAACTAAGAACTAGCCCAAGTGGTTCGATATACCAACGCACGTAGGAAAAAATGAAGGGGTGACATAATTAAATTTGATCAAGTGGAATGAAGACATAAAATATGACGATTTTCATTATATTAACACCAAAATTGGACGAAGACAAGGCAGTTTGTTACATACTATATATATCAGCCAACAATGAGTTTCAAATTGTTATTTGGCGATGTTTTTCTTTACATGACAGTAAAAAAAGTCTAATACGGCTTCAACAGATTTCCGAGTTATTACCAGAGATATTCTTTACTCGCAGACGGGGTACCAATTTAAGTAAATATTCGTAACAATTTTATTATCTCATGAAAATAGGAACCGTTAACAAATATTTCGTTTGAGTCATAAAATAGTCCGTATGATTGTCTAAAAATTTCCAGAACTCACTAAGACACAAGCTGAGTCATTCCCACCCATTATCTCTATATGAACCAAAAATTAATAGTCTCATTGGATGATAAATTTCATGACCATTGCTGAGTCAGTCAAAATTCAAACAATCCATAGAATTAATGAACATACTGCAGAAACGATGAAAATGATTACGGTAGAGAAGAATGTTTTGCAGATAATTACGGCCGACATAGAGGATGTCAAACCTCAAGCATCAGACAGGTAAACTACAGAATTACGAGTAACTATTTAACTCGTATTCTGGTGCCTCTATCGACAGGAATCTCTAATCAGCTTTGTATACAAAATAACGTTATTATCACTACTGACTGTCTTCGACAATTAAAAGTCTTGGTTGATTACGTTTACCTACTTCAAAATGCCTTGGTGAAAGTTCTGATAGAGCAAGAGACCGCTATTGCGCTCGAATTTGCTTCCCTTATGCGTATCAATACTTTTGACGACATCAACATCATGAAACTCAAAAGCGACTTTGTTTCTCGGGCATACTCCTGCATTTTAATAAATTGGTATTGGCAGCTCGGGGGGAAGGGAAGCACGAAGTAGGATTTGGGGGTGGTTGGATGGAATTCACGAGGAGTGGAGGGCAATAATTCGGGGGGGGGGGAGTGAGTTGCTGGCTGGCTGGAATGGCTACGCGTGTGGACCATGCGACGCGGGCGTCTCCGGTTTTTGCCAGAGAGAGGGGGAGGGAGAGCGGACGACCGGCGGGGGAGAGAGGCGTGAGGGGATGAGGTGACGGAGAGGAGGAGAGGTTGGAAGGAGCGATGAAAGGGGGGAAATGAAACAAATTAGATGGCGTGACAATTTTCCCAAATGTCGGGGCGCCGTGAAATACGATGTGAAATGCAACGTGCAAACTGGATCATGGGGAGGGAATTGGGAGGAAGATGAGCTGTGTGTGTGTGGGTGTGGGAAGGGGAAATAGAGAGGGGGTGTGGGACGGGAAGTGCCGGGCGTTCCGCGAAAGGGAGGTGGAGGAGCGTTCGTGTGTGGGATGGATGGGACAGGGAGAGCGGGAGGGGGTGCGAGTCGACCAGCGTTTTCTCCGCTGGTAAGGGGGGAGAGAAAGAGGGGGGGGGTGGTGGTCCTGCGAAAGATGCAGATGAGTTCGGCGCGATATTTAGCCTGCCTTGTTTCACCCTTCACGTGTTGGAAGACGTGAGACCTGGAAATAAGGCAGCGTCGGGATGTGCTTTGGTCGTCGTTGGGTGGGCGGGGTCGGAGAGGTGTCGGTTTCGTTGGGGGAGGGAGGGAAGGAGGCGACCTTATTTTGTTAGTGCGGATGAGGTTGTCGGACATCTTGATGTCCTATAAGGAGCGAGGAACGACGGCGTGAAAGCGGCGACGGGGAATCGTGTACCGCCGTCTCATTCTGCAGCAAGGGGTGGGAAGGGGATGGGGACGGAGTATGTTTTTGATTGCGGGAGAGATGAGGCGCAAAACAGCCTCTCTAAATGCAAGTGGCGAGATTAACTCCTTTTGAAGACGAAAAATTTTAAATGAGGTAAGGCTCTCCCATTAATATTTCAAGTGAACCGAGAGTCTCACATTTTCTTACACTCAAATCTCGTGTTACGCTGTATAATCATTTGTCAAGAAGCATTTGATTCAAGTTTTGTGAAATGCTTTGCTTCAAACGGAAACCATGGAGAAGAACTAGAGGATAAGTGAGGGTCTGGCTTTTTGTTATGGCGTGATATTTTTAGAGGGATCAAATGGAATTAGTTTTGGCTAAAAAACGAGAAGACAATTTTTTTCATTCATATAATTCCTGATAAAAGTCATATTTCTGAAATTGAATGAATAATACGCTTTTAATTAGACACAGACAAAGCAAGTACACATTACATTTTTAATGGGTTCTGAAGAACGAAGAACTTGATTTAAAGTGAAACTTGGGTTATTTAAAAAATATAATTTTTTTGAAAATACCACCTTAGAAAAAGGCAGGGAAAAATTAATTCAGCAAAAAATCATGTATTCTAGCTATAAAACAAACAGTTTATAAAACTAAATTTACACTCGAAGTTTCTTCAATTTCAGTCTTCAAAGACGATTTCAACGATGATCGATTTCCATTAGTCGGTACCAAACTTGAATTGGTAAGTAGCGTAATGATAATTCATGCCCCAGAGATAAATAAATTATTCGAAAAATTCTTAGAAATGAATTTCACCGGAGATTAAAAGTTTTGTGTCGATGAATCAAATTTTGTTTAGCAAAAGAATAATGATATTATTTCAATAAATTATCAACGCTCTGTAGTTTCTGCGAGCCAAATGAATTTCGTATAGGACAATTTTAAACAGAGTTTCCGTATATGTTGCCAATCCAACGTTAACCTTAATTAATTGGCCACGCCAGCGTACAGGGTTGACATCACCCTTAATTGACTGAATTTCATTTCAATTAACCTTCGTTTCATCACTTCACACTTTCGCCAATACATTTTGCAAGTTTGTGACGAAGGCTTATCGAAGGATCGGTATAACGTTTCAGTTATAATTTCTTATTAACCTTATTAATGGTTATTTTAATTTTTTGAGAGTAAGTTCATATGGAAAAATATTAATTGGCGCAAAAAATTTGGAAAAAAATTATCTTTTAATTTCGCGAAAGCTTAAGACACCGGAAAATATTTTGTAATTACAAACGCAGTTATTGAAACTTGATTCGATGAAATGTTATCAAATTATCAAAGACCATAACAAAACGTGTGATGCCCTTTAATAAATTGTTGGAGTCGAAAATGAATTGAATACGTTTATCTAAGTGTGTAAATTAATTAAAGCAGAAAATATGTAAAGCGGTTTTCATAAAAAAAGTTAGTGCGGAGAAAATTAAATGGATCATTCGGCATGGTAATCCATCTGCAATAGGCAAATTTATCAAAATAATCATAATCATTAGTACTGTTTTATTATGTTTTATAGCTATATTTATCATAGACCAAAATTTGTGGTAAATTCTTCTTGTTTCGCACAACTTTATACAAGAATTGACAGCGCTGTATTTTATACATTGCTGTTTAATTATTTTTGGAAGAAAGAATCTGAACATCGCTGTTTTTATACAAATAGTTTTTGAAATTTCGCACTTCGATGCACTTTATGGATTATTTTGTTGATTTTATATCCTTTATGCGGACGTAAAGACACTAAAGTTATTCATAAAAAGTAGGTTATGGATTTTACAAAAATTTATATTGCAAACGTTCATGAAGCTGACTGTAAATATAGCTGCAAATTATCTCAGACACCAAAAAATTAATTTACTAGAATATTTACTGTAAATGTACCGCTTGAATGAACATGATGGTCAACCAATTCTTTTCTTTTTTAGGTGATCAATTTTAACTTACTATATATGGGTAATAACCACCGAAACCAAACTCTTGACGAGATTCCTCGTTGCGCAATGTAAGTATAGCTATAGGAAGCCAATTTTATTTGCCAATGATATTCTACTGGGAAAATTAAAACTGTTGCCCTTTTCTATGAAACTTGAGTATTATATCGTATCCTCTTCATAAAAACTTCCATAGAAATCCAAACAGTAAATATTAATCCTATTGTCATTCTTGAATATTATTATCCGAGCGGGAAAATTTCTATTTAATCGCTATGATTATCGCTTTTAATTGCATGGCAATTATTATTCTTTGATAGGATTATTAACGACAGAGTTTGACATGCAGATTTTGTGTGAAAGAGCATTGAGTCATTAAATCAAATTCATGCGTAAACTCTCGGATTGCGTGAAGGCCAGGAGAATTATCTGAATCATCTACGTAGTAGGCTGTAAATAAAAAAAATGGACAGGTGTAAAATGATTGCCTTTAGGTCAGGGATTTTAAATATGACCACTGAATGGGAATTCGAGATTATAACCCTAATTAACCCTATCCTAACAGTAACAGCTCTCATTATTGGGCGAATTTAAATTTTGGCATGTTTCCCTGACTCAAAATTTGAATTTATTGCGATGGCTGGTCTATTGGTCGTAAACCGCGAGGAAACCTCATCCTATTACACCCGTGTAGTGATTAGAAATTCTTTTGTTTGCTATTTATGGATTTATGAACGCAGCTTAAACCGTGCGGTTTAGATCATACAAGCAATTCATGAATCGATAATGAACGGGTAGCTGCGAAATTTATCACGTGGGGGAACGTTTTGAAGATATACAGCGAAAATGTGACCCACTTAATTAAATGCCACAAAATACTGCAATAAACGAAAATATCAATGAAAGTCAAAGTTTGTTCTTCGGGATATGCGAGTAAATGATACTAATATTTTGCAGAATAACAATGTTAATAAGGGACGGAGATAATGAACACTAGTTAGATTGTATCTTACGTTAAAAGCTACACGAGTACGTTCATTCCTACCAGTTCAGTAGTGTTTTAATTGATTCTTATGAATTACCTAATTTAACGAATTACCCTGTGCAGTTTTGTGTACTCTTTAGGTGTCGGTAGGTACCATACCGCCGCATATGAGCCGCTCATCACTTAAGCTCACTTCAGCAAAAAAGACAAAAATTAATTATTTTTAGTCGATTGAGACTATTAGTACAATGGTCGAGTAAAAAAAATCTCTTACGAATTATCAGTCATTTTCTAGTGAAAAATTGTTATAAGATCTCCTTTCCCGAGAAAACCACTAAGTAACAGGGACTATTAACTAGCTCTAGAGTTAAAACATACATGATATTTCAACAACAAATAAACAGCGTCAAATGAATACCACTCAATGCCTAAATATGAAATGGAGAAGGCAATCGCAGGGCGGTGGAATAAAAAGTCAACGCGCCGAGAAACGAGACGTCTGGGCGATGGCAATGGTTTGAAAGGGATCTCAGCGACATATTTCAAGTTCAATTTATTGCTCCCGTATTCCTTTCGCCACTGATCCTTTAACTTTTCTTGCCAGACGATTGAGCCTTAGGTTTTTATTCTCTTCCAACAGGAAAAATAGTTAGTGAGGCCTCGCGTCTCTAAACAAAATTTCTATGCCTCGGTTATTAAAAATCCCACCATGTCTGCTTTTCGAGTTTTTAACAATTCATTCACACTTGAATAAATAATTAGAGTATGTCAACATCGTAAATTACTATTTTATTGATATTTTTCCAGATCTAAAATCATGGATGAAAAACGAATAATTATGGATTGATATGGAATTATTTATTATTGTTTTTTAGTCTACCATTTCAGGTAGGTTTTGTGACTGAAACAGTCTGCACACCCTTACATTATTAGCCTCGCCCAAAATGACGCTACTCACGCTCACAAAACCTGACGCTCCTCAGTCAATTGTTCTTCCACTTCACATCCCTTCTGTCTTACTTCATTTTTCGGCCAATTAACCTTTTCCACATTCTTCACACCCGCCTCCATATTATCAAGTTACCAAAAGCCTACTATCTTTCCTCAAAAATTTAGTAACCGAATCGTAAAGAAACACGATCCATACCAAAGTTTTCACCGGCCTTTTTTTGAGCTGCTTGCATAACACCCCTGTCGTCGATTCCGTCCTTGTGAAAACTTATTGGCTGGACACAATTCTTTTTTTTATATCCTCCTACTGTGACCACCTTGGTCCGATACAAATTTAAGATACGTAAACTGTTCAACTTGCCCTAGATTTTTTCCTTCTATTTTAATGTTCAACTTAGCTTCTCTTCCTGTCGTAAACGTTATAACCTTTGCTCTACTTACATTGATTATCATCTCATACCTACCATAATAATTTTTCAATTTGCTCAGTCATGAGTAATCCCTTGGCAGGTTGAATAACTAAAACTTAATAATCCGCCAACTTAACCGATTGTATGGATTTTATACCAGATTCCTATCTCTAGTTCCTCACATTTACATAAGCAGTATGACACATTCAATGATTACGGATATGTATGTCACTCATCCCTCCAGTCTACTTCTATCTTCCGTAATAGATTTATTAATTTTACAAAATTTACACTATCGAATATATGTTCTCGAAATTAGACAACTAATAAATACATCCTGATTGTACTATATACTCCTTTCTGTTAGTGATCTCATTACTGCTATTGAATCGCCGGTATCTGTTCCCTCCTGAACCAAAACTCATCATCCTAAGTAATCATGAGAGCTATCCATCCTTTTATTGCTGAATCAAAGTACCACCTTGGCTGTGAATGAAATAAATCTTATTGTTCCTTCGTCCTTACGTTCGGCTGCTTTCCCCATCTTGGGATGGGAACTGTCACTGATCTAACGAAACTACGGCCAAATTTCTCCCCATAAATGCTATGGGTTAGCCCATAAAACTCTTCCTTCCGCGCGTTACTAAACTCTCACATAGTTCCGCGGGAATATCTCTCCACACCGCCTTATTTGATTTCAAGTTCCTTAATGCCCTTTATATCTCGCCATCAAGTTTGTCTGGTCCTAGACTCTTCTCATCTACATCATATTCTATTTCAAAGTGTAAACTTAATGGCAGAGTATCTTTACCGTGCAGATCGTATTTCTTCCATCTCTTTCCAATTCTATCTGGAACAAATGATGGTTTTCCTACTATATCTTTTATGTGTGAGCGGATTTTTTCTTCTTGCTTCCAGGTAGATGTTTTACATTTCTCTACAGCAAATTTATTTCTCCCTTCCTTTACAAATTCTCCATGTTCTCGCACTCTTTCCTCCTCCATGCTTCATTCACCATATTAGTTAGGAACTCGTTGATAAATTTCAACTGCCTCCTGTTACAGGGTTCGTCCAGAAAATAAGTGTACAGATTTTTTTCCGCCGCTCCAGGTGCACCCAGCACCGCTCTGACGGGCTGCGATTGGAGGGGGGTATGTTGGCAAGCGACGCTGAAAAAGGCAGTCGGTTCTGAGCTGTGTTGTAGTGAGGAGCTCTGTTAACGCAAACCTCCACGCTCGACCCACGTCACGGAACGCGATGCCGAAGTGTTTGGAGCAGCGTTATTCCATCAAATTTGCGGTAAAGCTTGGGAAATCTTCTACCGAAAGTGTTGGTATGATTAACCAGGCTTACGGGGAGTCAGCCATGTCCAGAAACATGATCTTTCGGTGGCACAAGATGTTCGTGGAGGGCAGAGAAGAGGTCGACGACGAACCACGACCTGGACGCCCATCAACGACACTCACCGACGAAAATGTGCGAAAAGTTCGCGATGTACTGAACTCTGATCGTCGTCTTAGTGTTCGGATGATAGCAGAGCAGTGTAATGTTCCAAAAAAAATAGTGCACGAGATTATTAGGGACCAATTACAGATGCGAAAAAAATCACGACAATGCGCCGTCTCACGCGTGCGCTTGTCGTGTCGGACTTCTGGGCCAAGCATGGCGTGGCAACGCTGCCGCACCCGCCCTACAGCCCGGACTTGGCACCACCGGACTTCTTTCTGTTCCCGAAGATAAAGAGGAGTTTGAAAGGAACGCGATACGGGACTTTGGACGCCGTCAAAGAGGCCGAGACTACGTGTCTTCGAGAGGTTCCCGATGATGCCTTCGCGGGAGCGTTCCAGGAATGGGAACGCCGCTGGAACAAGTGTATCGACTCACAAGGGTCCTATTTTGAGGAATATTAGCTTAAGATATGTAAAAGTGTAATAAATTTTTTTTCCTGAGCTCAGTACACTTATTTTCCGGACGAACCCTGTACTCCGTATTTGTCGCGATAAATGCTTATACGTCCTTTTTCCTAATTCATGTTTTTTTTATCCTCTGGAACCTGCTGTTACACTTCATTAATATTATATTAAAATCAGAATCCATATTCGCTACTGGGAAACAGTGCAAATGGATAATGCCCTTCCTAAATCTATGCCTAACCGAAATCTAATCTTTACTCAGCCCTAAAATATCTAGATTCTATATCTCCCATTTCTCGCTTGATATTTTCTAATTTCCCTGAGCCAAACATGGCTCTAACGTTCCACGACTATTTTCGAGCTTGCTTGATCCCGTTCTGTGTCTTTACAAGAATTTTGTGGGACAAAGTAAACCTTACCTCTCCCGCTGCCGGGCACGACACACGGCCCAACGGCTCGAATTACTTAGTTGCCTGGACTCATATTGATCAGAGTTTCATCCAAAATATGTAACTATAAAATGAAATTATATTATAATAGGTAAGAAGGATAGTTTTTCAAACTTTCACGGTAGGGACAGAACTTTTTTGAAAGTGGTTTCCCAACTAATGATCAGCGTTCGATTGGATTACGCATATCTTATAAAAAAAATATCATTCTGGAACCACGTGAATTTCTCCCTGGGAAATAAATTTATTGCATTTGAAAAGCAATTAGTCATTAATTCTCATTAATGGTGGGAATCAACAATAGAGAGTCATGGAAATAAATCATAAAATATCTGAAACAAGCATTTTTTTACTTTTCTATTCTACAATGTTTTAGTATGCCCTATTCCGGGCAGAGTAATTATATTTTAGCAGAACTCGACCAACAATAAAAAGTATTCTTCCCACCTCTTTTAAACCTTTTTAATAAATATTTTTCCTTTATCCTCCTTATTTATTTATTTCATTCTCCAAGAATTTCCATCATTAATGAAAATATTTATTTTTTGAAACTATATATTTTATAAATGTACTATGTAACTGTGTATATATAAATTCTAAAAGTGTGGAGTGCAGGTTAAATTATGTTGAGGATTTTAGAAGTTCTTTTCCTTTAAGCAAATATAATCGGCTTTCTAAATTACATAACTAATTCTGCACTAAATTATACGACTAATTAAATCAAAATGAGCATTTTTATCGATCCCTCCTAGCCTTAGAAATTCCAAAAACAATTCTGCTTCCTACTCCCCCTCACTACTTAACTTCCAAAGATTTTAACCAAGGAATTTTGAATTATCTTTTTGATAGCCTCGAAAAAGAGAACAAAATAAACGTATTTTGGCAAATATTTATAGTTTTCGGAAACCGTCGAAACAGCAACATCAAACTCGCTTCAGCAACACTCTTTCACTCGAACCGACTATCCCTTTACGCCTCATCCCTCTTTCCACTCTCCCACTCACCGACACGAGTGCGCTCCACTGTACTCCACGGTGTGGCCTGGTCCTCAGTACTCCCCTCGCCCTCCATCACCTCGTCCCCGGCCGCCTTATCTCTCACGACCGCAAGGGGCTCCAGCCAAGGGAGACGACGCAGGGCACACATACCTCATTGCCTTCCCGCACACCCAATACACAGACCCGAAAACCTCCTTTACCCCTTCCGCCCACCACCGCCGCCGCTACCAACCCTCCCATTCTTGCTCAACGCCGACAAAGACGGGGCCAGTGGTCTGGGGTTCGAATCCGAAGGAAGCCACGGAGATTATTTGTTGAAGGGGGGGGGGGGAGACACAAAAGGGCTTCCTCCGTTCGCGCTCCACCACCCGCCCACCACTGCCCAACCTCTCTCCTCCCCGACTCCTTCCCGCAACCCGTACGGGTCTCCCCCGTCTTCACACGTATCTCCGCCTGACTTTTAAAACCCATTATCTCTCACGCAGTCCTTGTATGCCGTCGTAGAGCGAGCTCATGCAGTTTGGGACGACGCATAAATCAAAGCAGAGAAAGAGGTGAGAGAGGGCGCGAGGAGGAGAGAGAGAGAGAGAGAGAGCGAAAGAAAGAGCGGTTGGGAGTGAGAAGGCAGAGGGCACGGAATAGGAAGAGAGAGAGAGGGAAAGAGAGAGGTTGCGTTTCAAAGACTGTTCTGGGGAAACTTTACTCAAGAGGCCAGACACACACACATACCTTTACACCAGCACAACGATAACAAGCTTTTTAGTCGAGAGACGTTACTCCGGCTCGTGGTGGAGAGGGGGGGAAGGAGAGAGGTCTTCCTGTGCTCCCCCAACAACCTTCATTCCTTCCTCTTCACATCCCTCCTCCTCCCCACGACCACGCAAGACACTCTCTTGTTTCGTCGCAGGAGAAAGATGACTAGGGCAGAAATATATATCTTTTCTTCTCCGTCCAAGGTCTTATGAATAAGCATCAAGATTATTTTTCTATAAAAAAACAAAATGCACTACAATGAGGAATATAAGAGATAAGGGCATCGAATATTTTCATAAAGAATTTCGGGGCCGTTAGCGAGGAAGTTATTTTATTTTTTCCTTTGTGAGTATTATTTCAACTTTTCTGTCGACATGAAAAGATATTCATTTCTCGATAAGACTCGCGACTCTGGGACGGTAAAGTTTCCCGTATTCTGAAGCATAGCTTCTTTAATTTTGAAGACGTGATGGTGTGAAAATGGCGTGGTGGTGTGAATATACGTGATGGTGCGAGGAACCTGAAGATGGGTAATAGAAAATCAACTATCTCCTTTTTAGGTAATTAAAAACAATCATCGATCCATTCGTCGTGATCTCAAATTGCAAAGAATGATTTGATTGGGAAAGCTGGTCAGTGTTTGGTCATGTCAGTCTTGAGAATATTTCATGACATTTTATGCCATTCTGTTATTGAAATAAAATAAACGATCTAAGGTAAATTTGAAACGAACAAAATAATATTAGGAATATTTTTGGGTGCTCTGCGTTATCATTCCAACTTCAAAGTGATACCTTGGGTTTTTTTTATCATTTTAGGGAAAATCATGTTGTGATACCTCTGATTTTCAAAATCGATTTTAATTAACACGATAAAATATTTATTACTATTTCATCATTTGACGTACGTATTTATTTGATCCTTGTTTAAAGTGAAACTTGGAATACGCATTTTTAGTACATTGAAATACTTTTGATCTGACTGGATATTAAAATTCCTCCAAATAATGACATGGGTGTTTTATATCACGGATCGTTGACGCAGTGGTAGTGTGCTCTTCCCTTGAGTAAAGAACCAAATAAGAAAGAAAAGAGTGCAAGATGAACAACGGGCACACCCGGAGGGGGAGTAATAAAGATGAAAAACGACCGCCAACCACCCAGCGAGTTTCTGAAACCAACGAGGGCGAGAGTGGGTGCAGCATGTGAGTGGCAAGAGGGTGGAGAAGGGGCCAGGGGGTGTGTGAGATGGGGGAAGGGATTTGGAGGTGGAACGGGACAATGAAATAGGGAAGAGGATTCCCGAGTCCGCACCAAATAGCCTTTCATTTCATTACCGCCCTCATCGGTCTCCCCTCTTGCCTCATTACATGCGGCTCCACCCTCGCCGCGTCCTCACGAGCCGCACGCCCACTCGAAGTATTTGTCGTGCGTGGATCGTCCCGGTCGAGGGAGAGCGGGAGAAGGTGCAGGGGAGGGGGTTAGAGGAGAGGGACGGAGATGAAGAGGGATAGGGAGGGAGAGGGTGTAGGAGGAGAGGAAGAGGGAGAGAGGAACACAGAGAAATAGAATGGGGAGATGGAGAGATTGAGAGTGAGAGTAGGGAAAGGCATTCCTAGGAGTGAATGATGCCACCGACATCTGTTGTGGACGGGACTGTGGGACGAAAAGGGGAAGTGAATTCAAAAGTGGGGACGTGGCCTCGCGACCACCCCGAGACACGTTCGTGCTCCGCCGCAGCAATTAGGATTTCGCCCCTGATTTTTACGGAACACGGGACCACTCTTCCCTTCGTTCAAATTTCATTTTCTGATGGAAAATCGATTTTCTCAATCGTTCCTTGACTCTTGATTACACGAATAAGACGGGAGAATTATTTACGGGAGGGTTTTAGGAAAAGGTAGTCGAAGATCCTTAAATTGGTAAGGGGAAGAAAGTAAACTGAAGCCCAGAATGCATACTAATGTTAGAGGGGAGAAAAATAAAAGAGCAAATTAAAGGTCTTTCCGCAATTAAATATCTTCTTACACAAAGCTGATTCCTGGAAGTAAAATTAAATAATTCAGATCAGTTAATAGAAGGCGATACTCAATTGCAGATCATTCAGTGGATTCGAAATAAATGAATTAGGAATTTCCGAGTTATTGGAAAATGTTTCGAAGTTGGAAAACATTATCTGAAATTTCCTGATTATAATAAAGGGAGAACTCTTGTGTTAAAGCAAATCCTTGACGAAATAAAAGATTGCAGAAGGGAGGTGAATGTGTCGAGTCTGAGCCTTCCGAACCCGAACAATTATTTTTTAAACTTTGCTTTTCATTAATGATTACCTTCTGCATTAAAATGAACTATTGGTATATATATATCGACGCACACACAGAGAAAAGAATGAATATAATTACAATCCATTGTCCATGATCCCTAATTCATACCCGATTTGAATATTTACTTTTAGACAAAACTAATAACAAGTTACCTCAAAAGGTAATGGTATTATTAAAACTATTCTTTGCAAGAATATAAAATGACCAACGGGAAACATTTTATGAGCTCGGAAAGACTAGAAACCTCAAGCCCTCCTGAATACGACATGACAACAACGAGAATTCGACATGCCACGTCATATTGAATCAGTTCATTTTTGTAGATTTGATCAATGCTGTTTACTATTTAAACTCGAAACTATCACCGCTCGCCTAGCAGATTAATTTGACTTTTTTTCCCTTGGGAAGCCCTTTGATACAATCACGACCACGCAACAACGAGACGAGCGCACAGCATGAGTTGTTAAACGCACATGGGGGGTCAACAGAGCCGTTTGAATAAGAATTTCATGCATAGCGGTTTCCCGAATTTGGGTTGAGAGTGAGCAGATCCGTTCGAAGAGCCTCGAGTGAGGGAGGGAGAGGAGATCATCCGGGAAGGAAGGAGGTCACGTGCGTGATTATGAATTCATCTCCTCCTCCCCCATCCCTTCGAAGGGAGCCATTCGATCCCCACCCTCCGCTGCCACTTCCGCTGCTTCCTTTATGCGGGTGGGTTGGAGGGGGCGGGGAAGAGGCCCTCATCCCTCTCTCCGCCCTGGTTCCTCTCTCCTCCCCCGGCCGTCTTCCCCCGTCACTGTCACATCCTCCGACCTCATCCTCTCCTTCTCCGCGGCATCAAAGTGCGATTAAAAAAAAGCCACCCACCCCCGCCCCTTTCCCACCCTCCCGTCGCCCCCTCCCACCGTCTTCCACCTCCTCCTTTATCTCTTCGCATGCACCCTGAGCTCGCAGTTCTCTCCCGCTTCACTTGAACTCTTGCGACATGTCACACGCCAACCCCCTCCCACTCTTCCTCGCCGCCCCGTGCGCCAACCCCTTTCCACGATTCCCTCCCCCCCGTCCCACAATCCCCGCTCGCAAGCCCCCCTCCACCCTCCTCCTCCACGAACACTTCTCCTCCCACCCACACCACTTCATCCCATTACGCCTTTTTCCAGGCCCGAGCTAAGCTAGAGAATGGGGAGGGACGTGGGGAGGAGGGAAGGGGAGGGGAGCTTAACCCGATGGCATATTGCTGACTTGGCCCAGCCATCCTCTTCACCTCCCCTCCCGCTACTCACCCGAGTTGCTTCTCTCTCTCCCCTCCCCCCTTCACTCCCGCAAGTTCTCGCCCATCCCCCGTTCTCCTTTTTACTCCTCTTTCCCTCCCCCGCACTCTATTTCCCTTCTAGGGTCTGAGGGGTCGTAGTGGGGGGAAGAGGTTTGAGCGCCGCCTCAGCCAGAAAACTATTCTTCCTCGCACGACTCTTCGAAGTGGTGGGGAAGGGAGAGGGGGTGTTGGGGTTTTAGATGGGTGGGTGTTCTCCCCCACCCTCCCGATGCCTCTCTCTCTCTCTCTTTCTCTTTCTCTTTACACCCGCCTCACTTTTCTTTCTCCCCATTCGCGACCAGCTCTCTCTCTCTCTCACTTCGTCCGCCCCCCCACCCCCCATTCCGCCCCATCCGCCACGTTCCGAGGACACTCCCGACCCTCGCTCATTCCACCCAGCTTTTCCCTTCTATTTATTTAACCCTCCGTCTTCCGCCCTCACGATGCATAGCACACGACCGACTGGCGTGAAACCCATTATGTATACCGGCGTTCAGTCATTCTCAAAAGTCTTTGCACAATTTGTGCCTTCCGTCTCTCAACGCTCCTTGGACCCAGAATATATCCAATGTGCGCAATCCAGCGTTGGTATGACCGATTGCACATGAACTCCATTTCCGACTGGCATCTTAGGCAAAACTTCTACAAATAAATAATTTTTTTTATCTTCTTAGGTGATCAAACCTAGAATTGTTCTACTAATCGGCTTTTAATCGGATTTCCTAATCTTATTTTTAATTGAGCTCTGATGATCCAGTTAGCATTAACCTGTCAAAAAGTATCAAAGTGTATCGTGATTTAGTGATTTTAGACCGCCATATAACTTATTTTCAAATTAGAAAGAGCAGTTTGAAAGTTATATTTCATTTGTTTCACCTCAGATGCTGGACTAATGCCAACGGAGATTACTTCATAGATTCGAAATTTTAATATTTTCACAGATTTTTTAAGAACAATTCTTAACGATGGTGTAAAATTTCATGCAATTGTTTAAAATAAAAACTATGAGCAAGATATTTAAAACTATTAAAATTAATTCTACTTGCGTCCTATGTAATAGCGCCGTAATAGCAGGGTTATTGTACATTCTTCTTCCATGAGAAATCCTTCATGTTTTATCATCCATCTCTCTCACTGGAATTTGAAAACCGTGTTAATGCTAAATAATATTACGAAAATTGTCGGAGGAACTATCTCAATATTTCTGCCTAAGAGCTGTCGAACACATTTTATTTTTCTACTCGAGTCATTTCTGATTCATATAAACACGCACCCTGTCAAACCTCCTCGGCGTTCGTGGGCTGATATTTTCGAAAGCTAATTTTTGTGGGATCCCACGCCATCTGCTCTCGCTACCCAGTTTTTTGACCGTGGTCGTCTGAACGGAATGACTGGAGAGGCAATAAGGCATGAGGCCACTCTTAATCTGCAAATGCAATTTGTATGCAAATTGCTTGCCCGAAGAATGATTGACCGGCTCTGAATTCCTGTCATCAACAATAGCAAATGGCGAGTGGCGACTGCAATTGACTGATCAACGATCAGCCTTTCATTGAAGACTTAACACCACGATTTGGGCCTTTATGCGATTGTCATACATCTTGGGCTTTAAATGAAACTTCGAGACCAGCAGAGGAAAAATTGTGAGCTTTAGTATTTTCCATGGACGGTATTTGCTTCGATTATAGATCTTGTATTTTATCAACGTATATTTAGGTGTTAACAAAATCTTAATCGAAAATGAAAAAATAAAAAATGTAATTTTAGCAAATTAGTCTATTATTTGGTTTAAGCAGAGGGTTTCATTTATTAATTACAATTTTATCTTTACTGATATGCATATACATGGAATAATATTTACATATTTTTATAATATTATCTCCCTCCCAAACTTTGTGAGCTAATAAACCGAGATAGCAAATGCTACTTTCCTTCTACGAGCTCGTAACAATGATTAAGACTACCGTAATAAATCCCTTGGTAGAATGGTATATAATAGATAATAATAATAGCAGATAAAATTGTTAGGATTTCCCCAAATTGTTTACAATTTCCTAAATTGTTTACATTTTATGGAAGAAAAACTGTAATGCTCAGTTAAAAACCTTCGCTATATGCCCCATAAAACATTTTTTATTTAAAATGAAGCTATTAACAATGAATATAGTTACTTTTCTATCATAAAAGACATTGTAAGTAGAACGATGTTAAAGGAAACATAATTAACCTAATGGACGCAATTTCACTTATTCTATACGTTGTCATCCAACAAGATTTGCATGCGCGTGAAGAATATAAAAATGTTTATAAAAGAGCAGTTTTTAATACAAGCAGATCCTTTTACGGCCAAGTGCCTTTCTATTTGCAAATTTGGTGACATAAGCTTTCATCATTTAGCTCCAATGGCCCGGTAATCTTCATTATAAAACCGCAAGAGGAAATATAAATGATGAAATTCAAATATTAACTCTATGGAGAGGGGACAAAAAATTGACCAAACAAATATTCTCAAAATCAACTCTTTCCCCCCCCCCCCATATCCTCTTTTCCGTTTAAAAAAATATCGGTCCGCGGAGAGGTCTACATGAACAGACTGATGACCATCCGAAACCACCCCCCTAGAGTTGGGAAACCACCTCGTTCACACAAAACGCTTCCAATCTTCCCTTGCTCCCGATCCACGAATTAGCCACACGCATTCCTCTTCCTTCAATCCTCACGTTCCCTCACACTCATGCATACCTTCAGCAGAAGTAGCAGTCACACTGCTCCACTTCATTGTTACCTCACCCCCCACACAGAGCCTTCCCTCTTCCATCACCCCAAACAATGGTATCTCCCGCCTCGATCCATGCTCATTCACTCCTTCTCAGGCGCTTTGATTCAAACCATCCCTAGTCACATCCCTTCGGTCCGTCATCCCTCCCTCCGTGGGTCTTCCCGCCGCGTACATCCCCCATCATAACCACGACCCTCCTCTGCTCCCCCTTATTATTATTTTTGCGATTAATAGTCACGGATGGATCTCCTCAGGAGGAGAGAATCCCCCCCCCCCCAACAACCCTTCCTCCCCCCCATTCCCAAGGGCCTTACCGCGTACGCCTTCAGTCATACCTCCCAGCCAAGAGATCTTCTCGGCGCGCACACAGAAACCACCCCCGACCCCCTCTTGCATAAGTATCCCCTGTATCTAAGAGATACCCAGCGAGGGTGGAATTCTTCCCGAGCGACCGCCCTCCCACACTCCCGCTCGCTCCTCTTCTTCAGAAATCGTGCCCTATCTCCCTTATCTACCTTTCGCCTCCGGTTCCTCCACCTCTTTTACCTTCATCTCTCCACCTCTCGAGGGCGTCCCTCTCTTTTTCTCTCTCTCTCTCTCTCTCTCTCTCTCCGCCTTTTCACCGAAGAGGGTCACTCCTCCTTCCAATGGCTCTTCTACGCTCCTCATGCTTCCCTTACGCTCCCTCTCTCCCCAGCCGCCCCCGCTCCCCGTCACAATGCTCTTCGCCATCCACCCTTTTATCTTAAGTCCTTGAGGAGCGTTCCACAATGCTGCAGCAGTCTCAAGAAAGGCAACCTAATTCTGCATCAATGCAGCTCGCGAAGGGATGACTTTGCCTCTTGTCGGAGAGGGAGCGTGGAGATGGTAACTTCGAGAAAGTGCATCGCATCGCATTGATTAAGATGAGGGAGACTCTGCGGAATCTCAGGGATATATATCTTGGAAGAGTGGAGGAAATAATGGGTTCAACATGTGAAACAGTATGTATTTAATATTTTTTGGGCAACATTTGATTTACTTCACTCTGCTGAGGCAATGCATTTCTAATGCAAATTCAGCGGTAGTTTTATTCAAAACTTTTGCAACGGTTTGTCAAGAATGCCATTACGCGTGTTTATAATGTGAACCTAAATTTCCTCTCATCTTGTGTAAACGATTTTGGAGGTGAAGTTACGACAGGTAGGATAGATTATAAAGTATCCTGAATAAATTTCAAGACAAATCCCAGATTTCTAGTGAAAGATACTTTAATAATTATTTATTTGGTGGACTCATTGTGTGTAATTCAGTTCGAAATTATAGCTAGAACTTTGCACTTTAATCGCATATGATATGTATCGTATTTCCGAGGTTTGATATAAGCAATGGAGTTCTTTGAATAATTAAATATTTTAGAACATTGCAAATTGACACGTACCGTTGCTAAAGAGAAGATTGTTATTGAAATATACAAGCTGACAAGTATTTTGTAAGAATAGAAGACGATTTCTTATAATTATTTTCCGAAAGTGTTCCCCTGTTACAGTTATTAACCCGAAATCTGGCTTGATAGGTGAGGGTAGAGCCCACCTCTTACTAAGCTCTTCAAAATTTTACTGTCTGCAAGGAGCATCATAAAAAAATCAATCTTATCTTGTCATTAAATACTTATTGGATGATTATGACTTAATATATGAATATTTTTATGGTGGGTTACTTATAAACAAAAATAATGGAATCATATAACGCCGTCATACCTACATGTATGTTTGAATTTAAATTGTAAATGGGTGAGAAGGAAACCACAACTTTTACCGCTTATACCTGCTCTCTGTTTTAAGTCATTCAGCGCCTCGACTTGGGTGATATTTATTCAATCAATGGGAGAAATATTTAAACGTCTGTCAGTTCAAATATCCATTAAATAAAATTTGTTGTCAACTTTATGGAATTTACACAGCATATCGAAATGAAACAAGTAACTTTGTACTTAAAAATTATGTGTGAGTGGAATTACAAAATTACTTATTTCATTTCAATCCAGTAAATAGCTATTATCTGGAGTCATTTGAAGAAACATATGAGTTCATGACACAAATAAAGATATGTAAACTAATTCCACGGTTTTTGTAGTTCGTTTCTTTATATAAAAATATTTTCTTCATACTAAATTTACCAATGTTGACGTACGATGTTAAGTTGAAGCTATACGAACGAAAATATCATTTCCATCGGAATACGAAAAAAGGGATGAATTCGGCAAGTGAAATTTTTTATGTTACATAAAATGGCAATACAATATCCAGTTTAATAAACAATGTATATATCCCTTAAAAATAATGATATTTATATTCTTCATTCAATAACCAGGAGAAAATCTTTGTTGGCCAATTAATACTTTGTAGTTTATGCAATATGTACCGGGATTAACAAACGTTTCTCATTGACTTCCTCCCTTTCGACGTCCTTTAACTCTCCATTATTTTATTTGAACGCAAATATTGACTACTTAGAGCCTAATTGGAGTGCTCCTATCTGGTATCACTTCTGAAAAGTAGTTTAAAGAACACTATATGACTGATGCAATTTCCAAATAAAAATGTTAAATAAGGACACGATGGAGATTAGATATGACGGTCATGATGTTTTCCCCGAATTGATACTTGGGTCTATTGCGTCTTTCTCACTGATAGTATTTCATCAACTTAGTACGAGGTAATAAATGAGACTTTCAATTCTGCAAATGAATAGGAGTTACGATGGAGATCATGACTGAGATCCTATATGTAAATCGTACACATTAAAAAATATTTCAACTTAAGTCTACTCTTCATTGCCTGCCTAACATTTTTCAATTTAGTAATGATTACACGAACTAGTTGACTTATTTCTCAACGTGAATATTGCCACCATAAATTCTGCAATAAATGTTTGTCTTCAGGAAAGCTTGATTGCCATTGGATATCGATTCAACATTTAATATATTCACCCCAGGACGGGTGCTCTTCCTTTGATATCTGCAAAGGTCACATGATACGGAAGTGAGCTGGAAGGGTGTAGGTGATTCGTGTCTGAAAACTCTAGAAGAAGGAACGGTAATTAGTTGAGAACCTTATTTTTTCATTCATTCATACGGATTTAGTGATCAAGCAGAATTGCTTCCTTCCACACCATCATAACTTTAAAAAATGCGCCTCAGGCCTCGTAAATCCCTATTTACTAAGGTCTTTCAATAAATTAGCATTGAAAAAATCGATGAATTTGCATTATTAAATTTTATTCATTTCTTCTGATCAATTAAGTTCTCTTGATTTGTAACTGAATAATGTCAGACGTTCAAACAAACCCTTACTCGACAGAGATTTATGAAAGAATATATCTCACTACGTTCTCGTTAACTACAATGCTCTGAGATTTTGCTACTTTCACAATTTAATTCACGTTTTTAAGTTAAAATCTGGTATGTGGATTTTCAATCGTCAATTCCATAATGATTGCCCTTATCAGAAATAAAATACTTATATAAAAATGGAAACATGAATTTGAAATAATAAGTTCTGTGATGAATTTATTTGGGACGTTGACAATTTCCTCACGTTATGCTCGAAATAATTGCTCCAGAGAGTTGTATTACTATGTTATTAGCCAACATCGGCTTCTCAGTTTTCATTTTCAGCTGAAGCTAGACGCGATGAGGAATACGGAGCGCCTCAACAGATTTATTCTCATGAATAAGACATCACTGCCTTCCCATATGTTGGAGTTGCGTACGAAAAATGACACAGACCAGGCGTTTTCGGCACGGAGGATATTGAGGACGGGCAAAGAGTATCCTTCAACCCCCAGCGCTCTCAAACAAGGCGGCCGATTTGCTATGCACCAACCGAGTATGAAGGATGGTGCGGAAGGGCGTGAGTGAATTGAGTCCCCGAGATCGGGAGTGCAGAGGACGGAAAAGGAGCGACGTTGGTAAAAGAGGGAGAAAGGGAGAGAGCCGTGTAAAGGAGATGACGGGATGAGAGGCATAAATGAGTGCGGAGGCCAATAGTGGAAGGGAACAAAGGGAAAAGTTTAGTGTGAGGAGAACGGGAGGGAGCAGAGGTGAAGGTAAATAACATTGGAATCCTTGAGGAATGAGGCTCCCAACAAGCTCGGGAAAGATCAGTAAATACATATTGATAAGAGCTAAGCATTTATTATTGCGCATTAGGTAATATAAATAATAAATATTCATTATTAGTGCAAATGTCATAATGGTATATTATTACGTGGAAAGTCAACATACGTGTCGTGTATCGGTTTTGGAGTAGCGTAAGGAAAGAAAAATTAGATAAATGTAATTTCATAAATATAAGGATTTAGGGTTACTCTTTGTCCGTCCTCAATATCTTACCCACATAAATCTCTGCTCAATATAATATTCAATGTGATGTAGAGTTATCACAACATAAAAAGGAAATCGAATGGCGGATTTTATAGCATACGACACAGCATGGATGTTGAAAATTAATTATTTTATTCTGAATACAATATTTAGTATTTCTCCAATTAGTGAATTTCGAACTTACATGTGAAAACGTGCTCTCCAAATACGTGACCAAATTTCCTTTGTGACGAAAATATTCTGGAAAAGTAGGCTAGAATGCGATGGCCTAGCGAGCACGTGCCATTTGCTCAACCTCGTCTTGTCGAGCGGGATCTCGTGATGTAAAGAGCCGGTGGGCCCTCCTGCGAATAATCGCTGACTAAGATTAACCGCATAAATTTTGCTCGAGGTGTCCTTCAAACAAAGCATGGTGTTATGTCATCTTTGTCTAACTCTCCTAAACTGTTCTCATCAAATGAAAATTCATTATTCCAAAGGGACACTAATTTGCACAGCTATCTTTTTGGACACTTATGCGTGAATTTTAACCGTGCTCTTTTGTTTCCTTACCACGAAGTCCTCATTTACGCATGACAATGCGAGATTACTCGGTGTGCTGATGAGCTCAACTGCTAGAAAGGAGTCTTATCTTCATAAACGACAACTTCCTTCTGCCGATGTTCGAGGTTTTCTTTTGATGGGGAAGTCCGTGGATGGGACAAGAGAATAGTGATTTTGTCTCATTTTAAGAGTGTTTAGGCTCGATTCCTTGCAATTTTCAGTGACATCACCGTTTATATGTTATATGTATCGCATAGAAATAAATCAAACACCATGCATCGTCCATCAAACGTAGAACTTCAGTATTTATCGCGGTTCCCGTCGTAAATAGAGGGCTAATTCCGATACCAAGTTTCTCCCCACCACTCCGAACATGTACCTGATGGCCCCAACTTAATTACGGATACGTCCTCAACAGTTGCGAGCATCTCTGCACGACATATACGCGTTGCACCACGCCGAGATAAACATCCAAACATGAAATTTGAATTCAACAAAATACTAATGCTAAAAAAACATCCTTTAAGAGACACACTGAAATTGACTATTTCGCCGACGTTCACTGCCATGAAAAATTACTTGTGATTCGATCCTCGGATTCTCGCCATCGTCGACGACGGTGAAACATGAAAAATTACCATCGTGGAGAACGACAATATTTTTCGGCGACGAGGGAAGTCAACCGCCGGGGCGTACATTAAAATTAGCGCACATACCCAAGACGGAACACGACTCCGCAAGGCACGAAGGAGGCGGGCGTGCGGGGGAGCGTGAGCACAGAAGTAGGATGGGAGTTGAGGGGCGAGGGAGAGAGGGATGGGGAGGAGGTGGGAGGGACGGCGATGGGAGAAGTGTGAGCCAGCCACCGCGGCGAGGAGGAGCGAGAGGGAGCGGAAGGGACGGGACGAGAGACGGCGAGGGCGGGAGGGGACGGGCAGGGAGAGCGCGGCCGGGAGACGGGGGCCACCGCGGGAGGGCTCGGGTTGGGGGGGCGACGAGGCGATTGGAATATAAGGGGCGGCCTCCGGAAAGGTGCGCTCGGCGGGGTAGTGGTGGGAGAGTAGTCGTCGGTGGATGAGGAGGAAGGGGGCCGGGGGCGCGCGCGACGAACCCCCGCCCCCCTTCAGCCGACCCGAAAGGAAGGAGTTAGGAGGAGAGAGGGAGAAAGGGGGCACGGATAAAAGGCCACCTAAAACCTCCCCTCGAGCACGCCATGCGGAAGAGGATGGGTCGAGACGGGAGGGTTGGGGGACGAGAAGGACTTGGTTGGTGGCGTAGGGGAATCGCTCGAAAACGGCGGGTGTGAGGGAGGGGTGGGAGAATATGCGAGAGGGGGGTTGGTTGAATGCAAAGAGAGAAGTAATTGTGGCGGTTGAGAGATGTGGATGCGTTTTCGCTTTCCTCCCACCTCTTCCCTCTTTCTCCCTCCCGATCTTTGCCTCTCTCTCTCTCTCTCGCTTAGACAAACACAAGTGACACACGTAAAAGCGCTCACCTTCGGAATGGAAGAGAGAGGGAGTAAGGGAGGCGTAAAGAGAGGAACAGAGAGAGAGAGAGAGAGGGAGGTATGGAGAGGAAATAGTGTGTGCGTGGCCGAGGTAAGTGGACAACTGGACGGTGTCTCGTGATCCCATGAGGCCATTTCCGGTGGACGCGACGGGGGGAAGGGCTGGAGTAGTAGTGGAGGGGGGGACGGGAGGGCGTGGGCGGAGGATGGAGGACGGGCGATTCGAGAGCGGTGGAGGGATGGCTTCTCGGGGCTTCCGTCGCGACGGTTTCGATCGTCTCTTGCCCTTCTTTTTTTTTTGACCCCAGGGGGATATCTCTTCCCTCGGCGCTAGGTTCAAACACGGCGTGCTCCGGAGTGTGGGAGGAAGGAAAATAAGTGACCCGCAGGGATGTGGGGCGAAGTGGGGGAGCAGGGGGGGGGGGAGAGAGGGAGGGGGCCATATTGAAATTGCGTCGGTCACTTTGATGAATTTCACGAGCGATATCTGATGCGGCGGAAAGGCTTTCGCTTATTTGTGGAAATTCTACCGAGGAAATGGGTGGGCCGCTCTAGGTTTGCAGTTTATTTCAATGGGAATATTGGATGTGATTAAGGCTATATGCTCAATGAAATGGACATGACGTATGGCGTGATTTGAGTTCATGAATAAATGAATTTGAAGAATTCTCAAAACATGACGAGTGTAACACATAAAAATCTTGAAAAATATTTACCTTAGCTACTATAAAAAATTGTCTAGCTCTTGATTTGAAAAATATGACTTCATATAATTTAATACATGGAAAAACTGCTACAAGCGGGACTTTATTTTTTGGAAAGAGAATAAATTTTCTGCGATTGATTCTGGTCGACATAATCTAACCAATGGTGATATCTCTATGTGACGGAGCATCAAATTCATTTACCTTTCACAGCGCAGAACGGAAGTTGCTTATGTTAGCAAAATATCACTATTAAAACAGATTTGTGCAAAAAGTATAAGTCGTTTCTATGCTAAGGGTATGTCATTTCCTTTGAATACACTGGAATGTGCAACGTAGTGTCTAAAGTGCGTGTTCTAAAATTAAGCATACTTAAGAAATGTGTTTGAATTTTCAGCATTGCCTCCACTACTAGGTTTTGAACTTCATTTTCTTAATTTTATTGGTGTTTCTAATCCATACAGTGTCCTGTTTCTTAGAAATAAACATTCTGTCATTCAGCTCTGAAACCATTTCATCGTTATTTATAGTCATATAATTTCTGGACGAAATATTTCCCTCCTCCTTAATCATGGATTCACTCTGGGCCTGCGTTATTCTGCTTATGAAGTTATCCGAACTATTCAAAATGAACTCAAATGTTGTGACGCGTTGAATACGTACGTAGCATATGCATGACGGAGGAAGCTAGGCGAAATAAAATGCATTTATCGCCGAGTTATGTTTTCGACTGGGTGCCCATTCAGAAAACCCCCATAAAAACGCAAAGCATTACGTCGTCCTACCTAAGCGTGAGTGGGGCGGCATTAATTTTACGGATGTAATTCGTTATCGGTTGGCAAATTCTGTGCATCTATTTAAGAGTAAATGACGGTATGGCCATCTATTGTAAAACAGCAAAGATGTTACCACATAACAAAGTAAAGACGCTATACTGGTAGAGAAATAAGAACAAACAACGACTTCTTATTTCCGTTTTTTCGGTAAAACCTCGGCTTTTTACCTTGCAAAAATATATTTCTCCACCTACGTTCCCCAGCTAACAACCTTCTCGCGCTGATAGAACCATCCTCCGGATTCTCGTATCGGTCTAATTCGAAGTCCAAAATTTCAATCTTGAATCCAAACTTTAATTGAGATGACGACCACAGAGAAAAAATATTCCTCATATACGAACGCACGAAAAGGATTTACGATCAATTTACGCAAACACGGACGTCCCCTGCAAATGAATGCATGCATAAATTACTTCAGAGAACTCCCTCCAAAACCTCACACACACACACACTGACAAATACGCACAAAAGCCTTAGCCCCTTACCATCCCCCTAATTCAAACCGTAACCTCCTCACCCTCCTCCATCCTCCTCCATCCTTTTCGCGACGAAACGAAATTACGCCGGAGAGCAAGGAGAGAGAGAGGAGAGAGAGAGAGAAAAAAACACGATGACGGAGGAATAGGAGGGAGAGTCGAGGAAAAATGAAGGGGGTGGGACTGTTAGGGGGAGACGAACGCATATGAAATTATAGCGGGCGAGCAAAAGAGCTCGGATGCGAGATGAGGCGGGTCAGGTGAGAAGACAGCGTGGGGTGGGACGGAGGGGGGGAATTGGGGAGAGAGGTAGAGAGATGGAATTCCCAAATATGAAAAGTGCGAACCAGGAGGAGGTGGCTGGTTGGGTAGAGCGGGAGTCTTCGTCCCGTTTTTTTATATTATTATTATTTCGAAAGTAGGGTTTGACGCGAGGGATCAAAAAACTGTGGAACGCAATGCAGGCAAAACCTAGATTAGTGAGAGGGAGAAAAAGGGTTGGAGCGGGCGTGGCGCGATAGTGTAAGTCCCCTCCCCAAACCCTTTCCCTCTCTCACATTTTCACCACCACCACACCTTCTAACACCGACCAACCTCTCACCAGAAACAGCGCTCACTAAAGAAACGAGGTAGAGAGAGAGAGAGAGAGAGAGAGAGAGAGAGAAGGAACGAGGGGAGAGCCGGAAGGGGAAAAGGTGAGGGCGGAGAGGAGGGTAGAGGGGGGCGGGAAGACCGCTTGAGTGGCCGGGAGGGTGGATTGAGGGATGCAGATTTTGGCCATGCGGAGACTGGAGTCGGGTTTTTCGGGGGGCTGGGAGTGGAGGGTCGGAGTGGGGAGATAGAAGACGGAAGAAGGGAAGGGAGGGGTCGTCGCCTTTGGTAGAAAAAACTTTTGTGACTTCGGTTGCACCGGGCGGGAAAGGGGGGCGGGTTGGGTGGATATAGGGCTGCCGGAGAAAGAAAGGGTTGTGCGCGGGAGCGATGGGTGTGGGTGGGCAAGCGAATGGGGTAAGGGGGATTCCAAGTGGAATTGGGAGGTGGGGAGTTTGGAGGGAGGTTTGAGAGAAGAGGGTAGGAGGAAAAAAGGATGGAGGAGAAGGTGAGAGAGGAGAGGGATGCGGCGCGGCGGGGCGAGGGATTTCGGGGGGGAGAAGAGCAGAAGCAAATGAGCAAGTTCCCGTAACTTACAAAGCGGAAGCATAACAAAAGAGGGATGCTCTCGAATTGGTAGGGTGGTTCAAGGGGGTACATCCCCCACATCCCATCCTACTCCACACATCCCCCCATCCCTTTCTCTCTCTCTCTTTCTTTCCATGGGTTAGAGGAAAGAGGTGAGCCTGGGGAAGAGCAAGGAGGATGAGACTTTTGCGCGCCCCGTAGGAAAAGGTCGGCCGGGAGGCGCTGGTGGGAGGGGAGAGGGTCGGCGAGCGGGAGAAAACTCCGGGCTGGCGAGGGAGGAAAAGGAATGAGGGCAGAGAGGGAGGTGGTTGTGGGTGGGTGGGGGCGAGAGAGGGAGATGGGAGGAGTTTGAGGCGGGGAGGACCGGTGAGGGGTGGGCGTTTGGACGAGGGAGTGGTCCACCGCGGCGGCGGATATAAAAAAAGGAAACGAAATTTTTGCCGACTCTGCGGTTTTGATAAAAGAAGTTTTTTTTTCCGTAAGAAAACGGTGGTGTTTGCAAGTTGTTTGATGGTTAAGGGGGGAAAAAATGGTTTTTCGTGGCATGAATGCAAGGAGAAAGGAAAAATGGGGAGTTTTCTTTTGAGTGCCCTCGTGGGAGGGGTGTAGTGTGGGGTGGGTGAAGGGGGAGGGTTGGTTTCGCAGGACATGGCGGGCCGACGAGACGTCGAGGAACAAGTTGCCAGGTAGAAGGACATCTGCGTTGGTCTCTAAACATTTTTTAGCGAAACATAACAAACCCTAACAAAAGAAAATTCTGATGACAGTTAATAGTGCCAAGTTATACAATAGTTTCTAGAAACTCCCTACCTTTTGCTCAAAAACATCTAGATTTTGGCTAACTAACCTGTGAAATACATTGAGGCCATGCATCGTATTACTGACTGAGGGAATGCAACAATTTTAAAAAGCTTATGTTTTGGTGGGTAGGTGTTTATGGAAATTTCAAACCGGTATTTTATTGCTGTACTAAACATTACGTCAACAAGATGGTAGGAGAAATTGAGTAAACGTAAATTATTATGTATTACGCTCCTCGCTGCATTCTACCAGTTGATTACGCATTTAATTTGGGTTAAAATACATACGTAGAACTTATGTTCCTGCAAGTATTATATATATATATATATATATATATATATATATACACTTTTTTGGAAAACCCACCACCTTTCTCAAGAGGAATTAGGAACAGAACTATATATATATATATATATATATATATATATATATATATATATATATAGACATGTATGTGTATATATAAAACTTGGACAGCAAAAGACAATATAAGAACACCTAAAAAGAGCACTCACAGGTTATTTTTTCATGATTTCAACGAAATTTAGCTGCGACTTCCTCAGAAGAAACAGTAGTACTGCCTACAGTACTACTGTTTCTTCTGAGGAAGACGGAGCTAAATTCCGTCAAAATTATTAAGAAATAACGTGTGAGTGATCTTTTTGTGTGGTCTTATATTGTTTGTTGCTGTCCAAGTTTTTTTATTGAACTCTCCCGTGTTACTCCGATGAAATCATCTACGTTGGTGTATCTAAGTGTCCTATCAAAAGTTCCGAGAATGCAAATAAAGATAGGATTCGCCGAGATGATGACAAAAGATCTGAAATCGGGGAAAATATATCCACTTGAATTTCAAGTGAAGATAAATAACAAAAAAACAATAAGTACTTTTTGAGGTTTCGCGAGCCTTAACCGGATAACTTCCTGCCGCGCATTTACTTGAAATAAGAAAGGCCATAGCCTAAGGAATCCGGAAAAATTATTATTTATTTCTTCAAGAGGGATTGCTTTTCCAGCAGTTTATAAAATTCTAGGACCAAAAAGACTGGCTTTTATTACATTCCACTCCCATGGATAGGGAAAAATAAATGACGGCCGAAAGGGTCACACAATTGGGATTTATACTCCCACGCCGAACATTTGCAAACAGTTGTTATCGCCCCCAAAACGCTTGCCGCGCGGTGGAATGCGACAAAGAGGCAAAGAGGCGCGAGAGGGTAAAGAAGTACGGGCGCCTTTTGGAATGGGAGACGTGAAAGATGGGAGAGGAGCTGAAGGGAGGTGGAGGAGGGCAGAGGTGTAGTAACCCCATTGTGCGCGGAGATTCCACGTACCCCTCGCACCCGTTTGTGGATGATTGGTGGCGTAATAAAGGGAAGACGATCGGGGGAGGAGCGGGGGAAGCGTGCGAGGAAGGGGAGCGCCTGAAAATGAAAGGGAAAGCAAGAAAAAAAGCTATACCCACCCACCCCTGTAGGGCGACCGGGGGTAAATGAAAGAATGAGAAAGTTTGCGGCGAGGGGTGAAAGAGGATGGAGAGAAGGGTGAGTTGGAAGAAAAGGTTGTGTGGGGTGGCGCGAGTGGAGATTGCATTGGGATTGTGGGAAGAGGGGGCGGAGCTGTGGCGTGGGAGCCGATACGGGAGAGCCCCGCGGCAAGATAATGCAATGATTGGGAAAAAATCCTATTTCGGATAACGACACTCGTGGGCATTGTGCAGTTACTGGCGAGTCTAATACAATGAAAGAAAGTTGCAAATGCGAGGATTTTATTCGCGTCGTTTTAAAGTTAACAGTACCATTTCTTCTCATCTTCTTCCTATGCGAAGCGGCACATTCGATCAATAGCCTAATGATTCGTAAATATTTTTTTTAAAGACAAAAGTGGTAAATTAAACGGAATTAGCGACGTTAGGATATGGAAGAGGTTGAATCACAGAATATTTATTTCGCCAGCAACTTCGATATTTCCTAATTCCGCTCCTACCTCTGCAATGAATGAAAATATGGGAAAATGATTGACTAATTTGATCTTTTGCCTGATTAACTGTAAATAAGTTTTAATTTGGCATCCGAAAGGGAGTAATGGCTGGTAGGTAAATTCACTCGATGGCTAACTAAAAGGTGCTGTGATATCCCGCACCGTGGGCCAATATTTTTTGCTAATCGTGATGTTTCATGATGGAAAATTTACACCATCATTTAACTATGGCCTTTGACGCCCTATAATCCAATATCAGTGCTCATTCATAAAGGAGGTGCATCGTAATGCTGACCTGCGAAATCATTTAAGGCAGTAAAACGGTAATACTTATTATTTTTGACAGCGTTAATAAATCAACATTTCAAACTAGTTTTTCAAGTCTCTGCAGTATAAGCTCTTTCTGACCAAATTAAATACTCTTTAACAACTGATGGCCGAATAATTTCGTGAATAATAGCAATAGATATAAACGAGAGAGTTATAGCTTAAGCTAGGCAAAAATAATAAAAATTTACGAATAGTGGAAATAACTGTTTGAGTTTGCTCATTCCAATAAATACTAAAGCCACTTATAGAAGATTTTGTATCCTAATTAAATAATTATTGGTTTTAGTCTATATCGCAAGATTTAGTACCTAAATAATCGAATTATCCCATGTCTTAACCACCATTTGGGGTGGTAATAGAAAAGCATTCTAAAGTTATAGATATTTTCGAAAACCTTAACATCCCGAAAAGAATCTTGGAAATATAGAATGATAATTATCATCAGCCTCATGAATATTTATTTCAGTAAAATATATTTAGACTAGGCAAACATGAAATTAGAAAAATACCTATATCGTGTTGAATGTTTTCACGGCATACTCAAAAAAGGTAATTATATGCAGCATATTTGGATTTAATTTCAGCGAGTGGTCCTCCGACTGGGGATAGTCCGAATGTTGGATATTCATATCAAACTTATAAAATAGGAATTTACTAAACGCATGACTTAATTTTTGCCGAAAAATATTCCGAAATTTGAAGCCAACCAATTTAAGATAGGGAAATAATAATTTGCACAATTTAGCTTTATCTATAGAATTCGTTGACGGCGACTGTTTACATTCATGCGCCAGTGCTAATTGTTTTTCCGACGACAAAGATGTACTGTGGAATGTCAATCCCATACTTTAGGTCTTTTTCACTCCAACTCGATACATTTTTGGCCCGGCCACTATATCGAGGATTAGATTGAAATACGAACAAAATCAGAGTAATTAAATTTCAAGGAAAAATTCCTGGAAAACACGATAAATTAAAAAAGTAGACAGGCTCTTAAGGAGCACGAAATATGTCTGGTATTTAGGAGCTACTCTCACTTCCAAACTTTATGGGATTCTCATACCAGAAGACTGTTTGAGTAGGACTATGGATTAAGAATATTTGTTTCACTAAACGGGCTGTAGGTGAATGCAAAGAAGTAAAATTAAATGAACGAAATGCAAAACTAAAGAAAAGTCTTATTGCACATTAATTTTGCCATTTGATTACTAAGTGACAAGTTTCTTAATACAAGCAAAAATACATTAAATTGGGAAATGAAGTATGTGTTTTTAGATTAAAGGTTCATCCAAATGAAAAGTTTTCACGGAAAGAAAAATCAGTATCACAGTTATAAGAAAACTAAGTAACTCCAATTGAAAACATGAAGAAATACCTTTGTTTTGGTTGAGAGAATTGGGATGCTAGAGTCCTCAAATATTGCATAAACTTGCCGTTTTCAACTGAAATATACGATATCTTGCGGACGCGCAAGCTAAGCAAAACCCTATTATAATAGGGTAATAATGGCATGAATAATTATTCATGCCGTTAATTTGAAAATGGAGTCCGGTTTAGCATTATGCGTTCTTGAATAAGTATTTAATGGCTGTCAAATTTGAAATTGTTCACAGAAATGCTTCTCCAGATAAAATATATATGCGACAATAAAGAAGTTATATACGTGATCTGTCCAATAAATACGCGAACTGAGGCCACAAAAACTTTATTTTGCACAATTTAGTTTACACCGATTTTCAAATTACTCTCCATTCGTTGCTATGGACTTATTCCATCTTCTTTTACACTGCTTAACGCAGCCTTGGAAGTCCTCGGAAGTTAGGCTTTTTAGTTTTCTCATCGTTTCTTGCTTCATTGTGTCCACATCTTCCCAGTGATATCCCCTCAACAAATGTTTGCATTTTGGGAATAGGAAAAAGTCACAAGGGGTGAGATCTGGGGAATAAGGAGGATTATCAAGAATGGTGATTGAATTTTTGTCAGAAACTGGTGGACAATAAATGCTGAAGGCGCAAAACATTGGCACGGTTAAGGATCCATCCATCTCCTTGTGTCAAATTTGGTCGCATACGAGCACGCGATCTCTCAAACGCTTGAGAACAGTAAG
>CM073769.1:66603774-66700599 GCA_037158775.1 Hetaerina titia
TCCTTGTGTCAAATTTGGTCGCATACGAAGCACGCGATCTCTCAAACGCTTGAGAACAGTAAGGTAGAATTCACCACTTACTGTTTGTCCTTTAGGAGGAAATTTATAATGAACAATACCTTCGACATCAAAGAAAACCAGGAGCATGACTCTTTGATTTTCGATCGGTTTTTTCTTGATTTTTTGGTTCGAGGTTCATCTTTTGCTTTCCACTCCTTACTTTGAGATTTTAGTTCAACGTCATACTCATAATGCCACGATTCAGCACCAATGATTACCCACTCGAGAATTCCAGCATTTAAATGAATGAATCAATGATTTCAAATGAATATTTTCAGTCAGTTACACATTCAACTCTTTTCAACTTTTAATCTGGCGTCAGCACCTTGAGCACGATTTTTGCACACATTATTTGTAAACCCAATTATTCGATTAAAATAGTGTGCACTGTTGATTTTCCTAAATTCAGTTCATCAGCTATCAGTCGGAAAGTTTTTCGACGATCGGTAAGGACAAGGTACCGCACACGATCAATGTTATCGTCAACACTGGTGGTTGAAGGGCGTCCCGGCCTTGCATCATCCGTGGCTTCTCGTCGGCTATCTTTAAAACGCTTAATCCACTTGAAAACGGATGTTTTCTTCAGAGCATTATCACGGTAAACAGCTGGCAATATTTCAGTAATTTCTCGATAACTTTTACCGCACTTCACCAAAAACGTGACATTGATTCGTTTCTCCGTGATTAAAAACAAGGACAACAGAAACTAACGTAACTGGATACAATCGTACAGCTCGACTATCCGCCAAGCACAGACGGCTCATCTGGGTCTCAGACAACTAGCGCCGCTAGTTGAGCGGGGCTATAGTCCGCGTCATGGCCGTAGGATTGCACCGGTTCGCGTATTTGTTGTACACACCACGTGCAAAGTGTACTGTACTATGAAATGCGTTCTTCGTGCGACGAAAAGTCGCTTTAATTCCTGATGAGAAGTATTACATATTAAACTGATGACGAGACATTTCCTGCACATTTTCATCCTTCGGCCTCAAGCTTGTGTAGCCGTAAGCCGGAATACCTTGAGGGGATGTATATAGGCATAGACTAAATTTTTTCCAGCACTAGAAGATGGGGTTGGGATTGGGTGCAAGAAATTGGCAGCTCAAGTGAGACTCAACATTTTCATCGCCATCATTCATCTCACATTCTCTTCCTAAGTTCACGCTGTACATTGCATTCTTGCTATGACGATGAAGTGGAATGAGAGGCCTCGCTTTGATGCTAACGTTTTTCGGTGACATCCGCATCCCCTTTGTCCTTTTTTTTTCTTTTCTCCCTAACCAAGCACGGGAGGACGAAACGGTTTTATGGGTTTTCAGGAATACCCTGCAACGAAGCTATTCACGGCGAATATGGCGACGCGATTACCCAGCCGGGAGCGAAATTTAAAGCGAGTTATTTCGTCTAATGGGGTAAACGACATTAAAATATGAGAAACGAGTAATATGTGGTAATAGGCCGTTAGTAGATAAGGCTTGTTTAAACGCTTTGAAATCAGGTCGTTTAATGCAACATACTCTTTCATTAATGCGATAGTATTTTCACTCCCTACGCCAAAAGTTGGTTATTTACTCAGCGAACGTAAAATTTTCCTAATTCGCCACGCGATGTAAAAATTCACAACAGCTTTTCAAGTGGATGTATAGGAAAGTATAGTCTTTAGCTGAAATTCCTATCCTTAGATACCTCTCAACCGTAAAATTTCTTCCTGTTAATGAACTAATTTTAGATGAGTATAGAACTATAAAAGGCTAGTTGAGTAGAAAACTGAAGAGGAAACCTGAGTGCCAAAAACTATCATCTCTTTTAAACTTGAAAAATAACATTAAATAACGCAAGCCTTCGGAAGCAAGGAATGAATCCCTTTTGTTGACTTGTTCCGAGATAATGACTGTGGCAGCGAATACTATACACAATTTTAAACAATAACGTCATTCACAACCCAACTCCATGAGTTGAATCGTTGAGATCCATTCCATGATTGATTATTGTCACATTAAGTGATTATCATTGTTAGAAGAGAATCAAAAGTGGTGATTAATTTTTTTATAAAAATGTGTATGCATATAAACATATATATCTATACATATTTATATATATTTGCAAAAAAGTATATATGTATATATATAACATATATATACATATATATACACACACGCAATATCTGTACAAAAAGATGAGACTGGCTGTTCTAGGAAAAAAATACTTGACGAATCACAATCAGTGAGCTGACGCCTTAAAATGGTTTTCCACATTTTCCATAGATTTAAGGATGTGTATGTATGTATGTATATATATGTATGTGTATATACTACCTTGATCAAAAGGTTCCCGGAATTTATTCAGAAAATTAAAAATACAAGTTTATTCATCTAAATCTATATTGTCCCCTTCAAAGTAATCCCCATCGACTGCAACACACTTATGCCAGCGCTTGATCCAATCCTCGAAACATTTTTTATATTCGGTTTTCGGTATGTCCATCAGTGCTTCCTGCGATTTTTCCATTACTTCCTCTCGGCTGCTAAAACGCGTTCCCCGTAATGGTTTTTTTGACTCGATTGAACAGAAAGAAGTCACAGGGAGCCAAATCAGGTGAATTCGGTGGCTGTTGGATTTGTTTATTTTTTGTTGCATTTTTCGTCAAAAAAATTACGAATAATGATAGCACTGTGCGACGGTCTCGACGCACTGTGCGACGATTTCTGGTCTCTTTCGGCGAATTGCTTCACGCAAACGTCTCATAACGCCAAAATAATACTCTTTGTTTACTGTCTGGCCTTCTGGCAAAAATTCATGATGCACTACACCGTTGTAATCCATGAAAACCGTCAGCATTGCCTTCTTTTTTGACTGAAAACGACGTGGGTTTTTTGGTCTCGGCTCATTTGGTGAACGCCATTCACTTGCCTGATGTCTGGATTGCGTGTCGTACTCATAAACCCACGTCTCGTCTCCAGTAATGATCCTTTTGATGAATGTGGGATCGGATTCAGCCTCGCAAATCATGTCTTTTGCGACGTCAACACGGTCTCTTTTTTGAATGAAATTGAGGTCTTTTGGCACCAACTTTGCTGCTACACGACGGAAACCCAAATCATTAACCAAAATGTCTTGGGCGGATCCATAGGCAATGTTCAAGTCCTCCGCTATTTCTCTGATGGTTAATTTGCGGTTATTGACCAACATTTCTTTTACTTTATCAATTTTTTCACCGACTTTCGATGTCGATGGTCTGCCACTGCGTTCATCATCTTCGATTGACTCACGACCACTTCTGAACCGCTCGTGCCACTGGTAAACGACCGTTTTTTTTAGAGAATCGTTGCCGAAACACTTTTCCAACATTTCCAACGTCCGTGCGCCACTAAATCCGTTTTTTACGCAAAATTTAATACAAGTTCGTTGTTGCAAATTTAAATCCATTTCTGCAATTGTAAAAAATCGCCAACACACACAGAGATAGATATACTCTTGGCTACGTAACTTTTGCAAATGTCAAGTTATGACACTAAGATTTAAAGGGAATATCAACAACAGATGTACCAATTTAACAAAAAAAACAGAACTCAAATCGGAACGATGGGAGCGCCACACGGTGGTTATTCCGGGAACTTTTTGTTCAAGGTAGTATGTGTATATATATATATATATATATATATGGATATATATATATATATTTTTTCTTACAGGTTCCCCCCACCTTTCCTCACCTAACCCCCAACCCCCTCAACCCTTACCCTTCCCTCATGGTGCTACACCCCCTGCCACACACCTTTTTGGTGGTTCGCAGGGTATTTATGTAGATGTAGATGTAGAAGTCTGTGTAAAATTACAAACTTATTTTAATATCGATTACAACCAAGTATTTAGATAAAAACGGCACACCGGTGATCCCACAGCCACCCTACTCCTCGGATCTTGCTCCAGCGAACTTTTTCCTATTTCTTAAGTTGCAATTAATCTTGAAAGGATGCCCATTTGAAACTACTGAAGACCTCCAACAAAATTATACCACAGACTTAAAGGCTATCCCGAAAGAAGCTGGAAAAAACGTTGGAAGGATTGTTATTAGAGCTAAGGGGTGTTTTTTTAAGGCGATAAGCATGATTAAACGGTAAATAATTAAATTAACTATTATTGTAACTCTCATATTTAAAAAGACCTTGTGTGTGTGTATATATATATATGCGGGTCGCGGTGGTCTAGCGGGTAGAGCGTTGGACTGCTGACCAGAGGGTCCCGGGTTCGATTCCCGGGCAAGGCACTTTGGGCACCTGCAGCTCCACCCAAGCTAGTTGATTTTTCGGGTACCAGGTCTTCCTGGGAAACCATAACCGGTACAGGGAAAGGAACTGGCCCCCCTACCCTGATGTGTGAATATTCACACGCCGTTGGTCTTGGTACATGGGTGAGCTCTACCATCACCTACTAAACCGACCTTCGGGTTGATTACTGTGTTTATGGTTTATATATATATATATATATATATATATATATATATATATATATGTAAATAATATGTGAAAATCTTCCGGATGTGAATAATAAAATATATTCACATAGCACTAGCCAACAAAAACACAGAAAAATACAAAAAAGAAAAGAAGCTCGTTTCCAAAAAATGTTTCTGTGTTTTACAATCGGTAATACTATCTAGATATATGTGCATTTTGTGTGTATATTAGTGTGTGTATATACATGTGTATATATAGTATATGCATGCATATGCATGACCAGGCCAGTAGTCCAACGCTCTACCCCGGGACTATCTCAACACATCAGACAATATACTTCTTTCCCGTCCAGCACTAATGGCGCAAATGACCTTAGCTGTCGGTTTCCTCCCATAAAAAAATAAGATTCCGTGCAGTGGATAACAACACTAAAAGAGTAAAAAATGGAATAATGAGCGGCGTTTTCGCACGAAATCCTTGAAAACATAACAATTAATACAAAAATGATCGCGATTATGGTAAATGAAGGAGTCAATACTTTGGATTAAAATTCTCTCCGACTATCTAAGTTGATATTGATGAATTTTTAATTGTATTTCATAAATACATAATTTTGGACACAGTTTTTTTAGATGTTTTATTCTAATAAAGCGGATGGCATTTTTTGGACTTACTTTAGCCAAACAGTACCCGTACTTTTTGTACAAAACGTCAAAGTAGGGTATTTATGCAACTGAATGAAGATCGACATTTTTCTCTTGTCAGTAAAGTTATCTTATAATGTAAATACTTGCGGAAGGCTGAATTTTAAGTGATATAGATTTCAAGGAGAACAAACAATAATCAATACAGAGTATTAATGTTCCTTTTAACTAAAATACGCTCTCCTTTTTCCATTTATCTATAGCCCACGATCATGCGATAAATGTTTTCCTAATATATTGATTACTTTCGTATTTGGAAACTGAATTTCTATTTCCAATTCTATGCTGCTGCCATGAACTCCATTTGGCCATTTAAAAACATCTACTACGCGAAAACAAGGTACGCTCCAGTGGGCTTTGCAGAGACGGGTAGAGAGATCTTTTGATAAGACTCCATGGGTGTTTTTCTTTTCTGTACCTATCTGCTGTCCCGTGTGTTCAGGAGTCATAATTCGCCGCTTTTGACTTGCAAGCTGGCCCCCAAGGGACCTGAGGGAAAGAATACGCAATGCACTTGCAAGGCCCGGGTCCTCATTTCACGGCTATTGTCCCAAGAGACGTTTTTTCCCTCGTAATATTTATCCACCATGCTTACCTGGCCGGCATTCAAAGTATACGACACGGAGGACACGCGTTCACTCATTCCTAGAAAATCTAATTGAAGGAGAAATAATGATTACGGCTATCCTACAAATATTAACTGCCAGCAATGATCAGGGCCTTTGTGACCACCGGGAAATGCTGGGATCCCAAAGGCAAACTCTGAAAGAAATACGATGCAATGTGCAGCAATTCGTGGCAGAACGGGAAAATCTAAGCACCGCGTTCAAGTTTCCGCCTTTCCTTTTATTTACCTAAACTTTCTTCTCTCAGCCCATTTTCCTTTTCTTCGCCCTGGCCCAAACAAAAGAAACCCTTTCAAAGCCCCACCATCACTACCGTTTCCTCTCCTCTCTACCTTCATCTTTCCCGCCCAACACCGGCTCCACCTCGTTATCCGTTCTCCCCTAACCACCCCTGGGCTCCACTGCCACTCCTCTGATCCTCCCTCGCTGAGAGCTTCCCCCCTCGCGGTCCCCTCGCCCCCACTCTCCACTTTCATCACCCGGAAGTTGTTCTCGGCGGTGTCCCGCGAAATTAGTTCCTTTCTGCACCGCAAAATGGTGAGGGAGGCGTCGCTGTTTGCCAAGTCCTCTATTGCGTCTTGGCCCCACCTCCTCGATTCCGCGTATACCTCTTCCATCTCTCTCTTCCCCCGCCACCTCCTCTTCCGTTTCTTCTCTTCCCCCTCAATCCATTTCACTTACTTTTCCCCATTTATCCCTGTTCTCTTTTTGTATTACCTTTCTCCCCGGCTCTGCCCACACCTCAAGGGCCTCACCCGTATTTTCTTCCCTTCTTTCCCCACTCCCTCCCCCGAATGCCTCCGCCCTATCCCTCACGCACCCCTTCCCCTCCGGCTGTCCTCCCTCGTACTCGAGTGACCTTCCTCACTCCCCTTTCCCTGCCCGCCTCGCCTTCTCTCTCCTTGCTCGTGCTCTTCCTTCTCCTTTCATCACACCCTCTTCCCCGGCCGCCTTGCTCCACTGCTTGCACCCTTTCTCGATTCGTCTCCCTTTCCTCTCGCCGTCCGCGCGGCGCCTCGAAAAGTTTTCCCTTCGCTCTCTCTCTCTCTCACTCTCTCTCCTTCTCGCTCCTTAGACCCCTCCACTTCCTTCCCTCCGATGTCTAATCCCAAACCGACTCTCCAACCAACTTCTCTCTCTATCCCTCCCCTTAGATCTACGGCATCCCTTTTCCTCCGGATGTTCACATCTTCCTCTTTCTCCCTCGTCTATCTCTCTACACTCGCTCACCCCCCCCTTCCATTTGGTTTCTCTCCTTCTCCCCAATTTCCCTCTCTCTCGCTCTGTCTTCCTTCGTCAAATCCCACTGCATTCGACCTCATCCACAACTTATTCATTCTCCAACCATTGCTCTTCTCGCTCCTATCAGACTCTCTATTCACAGCTTCTCGAGTAGCCGGGGCTTGTGTGAAGAAGGATACTGTTTTTGGAACGTTTCTTTGTGCAGTTAGGGGCGAGGCGAAACAAGGTGGCTCGAATGTTAGCATCGCGAACCACACGGACGGGGATTATAAACGAAGTGGATCAAACATGAGTCTCACCACTGTAAGAATTATGGCGAAATGTTTTATCTGTATTTATTAAAGTTCTCACGCCTGATTTTCCTTGTCGCACTAAGACGTTAAGGTCCTCAATATCAACTCGCAGCGCAAGTAATTGCAGGATCTAGGAATTTAATAAATGAGTCCGACGTAACGCTTTAATCGATAATCACATGAAATTTTCGAGAATTCTTCTTCGAGAATTCAATATTGATTTTGATCAAACTAGTCAACTGTTCAATATTTTACCACTTTATAACTCAATGAATTCGACGAGAATTTCATGATATCAGTCTATCTCTGGGAATTATTATTTCCTAAATAGTTGAGAGAGACTTCAAAATCTAAAAATATAAATTCATTCTGGTAAAATACATTTAATTCTTAGCAGGGCACGAGTGTTAGCTAAATTTCATTATTTGGCCCACCTTGGTACCAATACACTTATAAAAATGTATTGATGTAGCTGAAAGCTAAGCAAGAAAATATCCTGGATTCTTCAAAAATATTTAAAAAGGACAGCCTTATTTTACGAAATAATGTTTATAACTTCAGATATCAGCATCATTAACGGACATCTTTATTGAGAGATTTTTCTTGAATACGTCGAAATTCCTTTTTGCTTTGATAGCTTATCTGTCCAAGGAAATTCTTTAACATTTTTATACATTGTAATGCATTACTCATTGGTTACTTGCTGGTATAGTTATCAGTAGGGCTTCCAAATTCCCGACATTTTGTAACCTTCGGGAATCGGGAACGGGAAATAGTATTTCCCGAGAATTCCCAAAATAATCTTTTTTATTCAATTTTCGTTTTTCACCTGTAATAATGACTTACAGTAAATTTACCGAAAACCGTAGAGAAGGAGGGACGGGACAAAAGGGTTATTGGCCCCGTTGTAGTCTTTTAGAGGTTTCTTGACACTCCTATGTGTAGTATGTCAACGTAAATCTTGAGCAGATAAAATTAGAAATTATAAAAAAATAATTAGAGGTAAAATCTCCTTAAGGTGAACTAAGGAACTTTAAGGTAGTTCACCTGAAGATGATTTTGTACTCAAATCCTGTGTGGCAAAAAGATATATTTATCTGTTTAAATTCGACTGTTTTTTGTCCTCAATGATCAAGTGGGCTCGATCTACAAGGGCTAAAATTAGCTGGTCATATGATATACGATTCTAGTGTCGCGCATGCATGTCAATGTGTAACATTGTAACTTTAGATAGCTATAAATAGGAAAAATATTTAAGAGGTACCTTATAAGTAGTACGTTCATTTGTTATTGTGGGTTTTATTCGGTTCAAGGAGTCGATTTTTTCG
Organism: Hetaerina titia; assembly: GCA_037158775.1. Lineage (NCBI taxonomy): Eukaryota > Metazoa > Arthropoda > Insecta > Odonata > Calopterygidae > Hetaerina > Hetaerina titia. The sequence continues at coordinate 66,612,485 of CM073769.1, forward strand.
ATTTTACGACCCACCTTTCTCGGGATTCGGGAACGGAAAAGCGGAAATATTTCCCGAGAACGGAGGGAAGGAATTCTCGCCCGAAAACCCTAGTTATCAGTATTAGCAGTATCATTTAATCGAGGAAAAATATTGTAAAAAGATACAACTTCATCACGATTATCAATTGTATTAAATGTAAAAAATGAAATTGTATATTGATGGCTAAATAATTGCCATGGAGAATTAGGGAGAGTGGAAGAAATTTCATTAAATCATATTCATATGAACGAATGTGGAATGATAGCATGATGCAATTTTAAGGCGTTTCCCCCTCACGAATAACTTGAGTTCAGTCCCCACATTTCATCTCACACCATTTCAGATTTTGCAGTAATGTTAGCATTTTTGAACTATTATTCAGTAATTTAGAAGAAAGTTATCCCTCTATTATATCCAACTTGGATTAAAAATAGGTCCAGATGGGAGGTATTGCATTTGGATCTCATTATGGCATTATTGAAAAAGGTTATCGCAGAAATAATGAAAATGAGAAACAGTATCTCCGTTTTTACTCTAAATTAATACCGTATAAGCAATCCTCAGTTCAACATGCCATTTGATGGTGGATATTGTTAACACTAAGACTCTTTCTCAATTTAGGGAAGTAATTTTTTTCCATTTAAATTTTCTGCCAACGGGTTGTATCAGATCTGCAGACTAATCAGATAGCACAAGCACACTGCGCCAATTTGAATCTAATGCCCTGTTGTAGTTTAAATGATCGCATAGAGTTGATACGCATTAACTATCAATAAATTTAATCAATATTTAGATTTAGGATTGGATATGAATAATGACCTGGATACCCTTTAACCCTCTCACTAGATTTTCCCTAATTACCTGGAAAACGTCCTTATTTGAAACCTCGATGATACTAGTCTTCAGTAATTCAGTAAATCCTCCTTATATTTGTCATTATTGTGTGTCCTTCGCGTATCTGATCGGTGGCTAAGTATGTCATATGTGTGGTTATCCAAAATAATTTCATATTGTGATTTGGAACAAAGTTTTTGTACGCAGATGCTTAGATATCTATTTCCATGCTCTATGTGTAGACATTCTAATCATAGGAAGACCGTCGGCAAACCAAACTTTTTCCGTCAACCATGCAATTTTTTCATTGATTCATACCACTGTTCATGTTGTTTCTTTTCTTCTTCACGTAAAACCATGTTTCCACCATTCCTTTTGGTTCAATCCCTCCCTTCGCCTCCCCGAAGGAAAATCTTCTAAGCGGTGATGACGCGCTGGCTAGTTCATTCAAAATTCAGGGCCAATCAACCATTCAATCTCCTCCTTTCCAAAATGCTTACCGTATTTCCTCCTCGGCGTTTGTTTCCGAGATCCAAGCGTTAACCATGCATCTCTTCATCCATTTTTAAACAATGGGACCACAGCAGGAAGAAGATTTTATGTGTCTGAGCGCCGCCAATCAAATCGCATCCGAAAATTGCAGCCTGCCGTCCCCACCATGATCGATGATTCAAGCCATCCCATGCACTCTCTCATTCTGTCTTCCACGACCATCCTGCCTGACACCCATCCACTGCCTCGCCAACTTCAAATCGTCCCACGCGCCCCGCGTTCCTTCCTCTTAAAAAGTCCTCGACTGATCCTTCACGGTCTCCTCATCGAGTCCCCTTGGCACTAGACTCAGGGCTTCCAAGTCCCTTTCAGTTCGTTATTTGCACGGCATGGATTCTTCGGCCGCCCCTCGACATCTCAGCCTTCTTTGTCCGTGTGCTTGCGTCCGGATTCCTCCTCTCCTCGCCCCGCTGCTCGTTTCTCAAGAAACTATTAAGGTCAATGGGACAGCCTCGCTCTCCGCTCGCGAATCCATTCCACTCCCTGGGTCCACCTTTGCATTCGGGAAATTATGGTGGGGGGGATGTTTGATGACCACATGTTTCGTGGACAGACTACCGAAGTGAATCCTCCGAGGGTGTTGTGGGCTTAATTAATGTTCCAGCTAATGGGTAGTCTGCTTCGGACCGCGCTAATGCAACGACGCCAAAAGTTTGTATTTTAAAACTTATTCATTCCAAATGTTCGACTAGTTCTATTGATTTGTACAGCTTTTGCCTTGTCGGACATCTCATGACAAGGTATTAACCGGAAAAAAATCAGGTTTTCTGACGATCAAGCAACGGTCTCAAGTTAACTACAAGCTTGAAACTGTAATACTGGACCCGTTTGAAACTAGATCTCAGGGATCACCTAAAGGAAGATTGAACCAATATACAAATAACTTTTCTGGACAGCGAAATATCATTTGATAGACGAATATATATAATACCAGATAATAATCATTATACAAAATGTACCTCTATAAAATTCTGCATACACAACTTTGTTAAGCAACTAAGATTATAACCATCACGGTCTATTATTATAGGTGTTGGTTTTGAGCAGCTCTAGTACGCTTGCCAATACCTTCATTATTTCATAGCTGCTTTCGTCCAATCCTTCCATTATGAATCTCTTCTGCTTAATCTTCTTTAAGGATTAATCGCACAGATTCTAGGCTAAGGCCTAAAATACATCGAACCTATCCTCAAAAACCATAATACCACCACCAACCTTTTTCCCAAATGTCTCTCTGTTACATTCAAAAGCCCCGCCAACTTATCAGAACTTCTCAAATCAACCAATCCACTCGTTAAATCTCCACCCCGTCCCAAAACCACTCCCTTGCCCTGCAATAAACCTAGATGCAAAACATGTCCTATTTTCAAAACTAGAATCCAATCCCTCTCCCACCCGCTTTTTAACTCTCTCCCACTAATTCTCTACTCCTCATGTACTTCCAGTAATGTTGTTTACCTTCTGAAGTCCCAACTATGCCCTGCTTTTTATATTGAACATTACACCACATACCTCAATATTAGAATCAATAACCACGGGGCTTCATGCAAGAGTTCTTCCCTGATTGGGATGCTCCCAATCCCCACTCACGCCTCCTAACGCAGCCCTTCCTTTGATAAATGCTATAATGTATCCATGTCAACATCCCTCTCACTCTCTGACCCTCCGCTGAAACTTAAAACAATAGAGCAGGCGTTTATCTGGCTCCTGGTTTCCTGGAATTGCCCAGGTATTAATATTAGACATACATTACCCAGATCTGCACACATTTTCATCCCCCTCCGCCCCCAACACCTTCCAATATATCCCCATCCTTCTAAAAATCCCCCTCCTAACTATTCCCTTCAAAAACCTTTCCCCTTCCATCCAGCGTTTCCAGCCCCTTCTGTCCGTCAGTTCTGTTCTTCAAAGATCAGAATACTAACCGCTAATATGTACGCGGATTCGTGAGTTCTCACCTCCCTACATGAATCAGCCACCAATATAGAGGTGAGAACTTGCGAATCCGCGTACATATTAGCATTTCGGGCTTTTAAAATTTTCTGGAGTGAACCCCGTCATGCCTAGATCCTAACCGCTTTCCTCCCCCTCTTTCCAGAAAACTATAAACATATATATAAATATATATATATATATATATATCTGTATTATTATATAATAAATAAGCATTGATACAGAAGATGCAGTGCGAGGATATGGAGAGTTTAGAGAGGAAGGGTGAAATTGGGGAGCAATACAGCAAGCTTATCACTATTGGAAAGTAAGAAGGGAAGATTTATCCTAACAATTAGAGATAATTTGGGTAAGATAGTAGTTGGAACAGAAAATATCAAAGAGAAATTGAAGGCATATATAGAAGAACTGTAAAGTAAGGAACTTAAGGCAACAAGGTTAGACATAGAAAGACAAAATGACGTAGAGAATTTCGTAGATTTCGAAAAGGGTTTTGATAGAATGAATTGGGAAAAACCAATTAGTATATCGCTGTAAATTGGAATCGATTGGAGGGACAGGAGACTGATCCGCAACCTGTACATGCCTCAGACTGCTCAGGTGAGAGTGGGGAACGGAGAGTCCGGATGGGCAGTGTTAGGAAGAGGTGTAAGGCAGGGTTGCCTATTATCACCGGTGCTGTTCAACGTATATGTGGAGGTAATGATTGAAGAGGCATGAGAAGAACTGGAGGTTGGAATGAAAGTCGGAGGGGAATTCGTAAAATCGGTTAGGTTTGCTGATGACTAAGCATTAGTTGCTCAGTCAGCCTAGGGGTTGCAAGCATTGCTGAGTGAATTCGAGGTTCAGTGTGATAGATATGGGATGAAAATCAACATTACTAAAACAAAGGTTATGCGATTTTCTAGAAAGAAAAAGGCTAAGCTAAACATTAAAATAGGAGGGGAAAAAGTAGAGTAGGTAAATCAGTTTACGTATCTCGGAAGTTTTTTGGACCAACACGGTCAAAGTAGTAGGGACGTAATGAAAAGAATTGCGCTAGGCAATGAGGCTTTCTCAAGGAGGAGGGAGTTGACGACGGCGACGTTGAGTAGGGAGGCTAAGAAGAAAGACTCGTAAAAACTTTGATATGGAGCGTAACGTAAGACGTGGAAACGTGGTCACCAAAGCAGGATGATGGAAGTAGATTGGAAGCTTTTGAAATGTAGGTGTGGAGAAGACTGGAGAAGGTGGAATGGACCAAAAGGAAAACAAATGAGGAAGTACTAGGTATGGTGGTCGAGAAAAGGGGTTTGTTGGAAGAAATTCTAAGGAGGCAGGAAAAATGAATGAAGGGCGTATTGAGCAGTAGTGGAATGTTGAAGAAGGTAATAGAGGGGAGAATGTTGGGCAAGCGAGGAAAGGGCAGGAGCAGGATAGGGATGTTGGACGGGATGAAAGGAAGAAAGAAGTGCACAGGGATGAAGAAGGACTTGATGTAGAGTAGGTTGCTGGATTGTGTTTTGTTAGGAGTCACAAAATATTTATTTGGTAGTTGTGTCCATCCAAAACCTACGTTAACCGGTGGATTAGTTAATAAATGTAAGTATTAATACATTTATCAATCTTCTAACCTGGTACGTCTTGTTTTTCCCAATTATCCCTTTAAGCGTTTTTAGTGTTACATTTTGATGACTTCCGCTTTCTTTTTTTGAAACTATCCATTTGATTTTAAATTAGCCCATCGATGTTTAAAAAAAATCCTTTTGTTAGCAGCAATATATCGGATAAAGGCAGATTTAGCATTAAGGTTTTGTATGAACCCTGGAATTGTACACGACTGTACACTAAAGCTCTAAATAAAATGACTCCAAATATCCTAATATCCTTAAACCCCCAAGTACAAGGTTCATTCTTTAGCTCTACATAGTTTCTACTACATTTAATCCCAATCAGAATTTCCATTCTTAACCTTTTTCTACCTCGTCTTCCCAGCATAATTAGCAGCTAACCGTATCCAGTACCCCATTACCTCTCAAAATCTCATGCAACGTCTTGTCCTGCCTTCTTCAAATTTCTCCCAACAAACCTTTTTCTTCCATTACCCTTGTTTGCTTGTTTTCCTTTCCGTAAATTTTATTTCCCCCACTATCATACGCATCGATAACTTAAAAGCCCTTGATCTACGCTCATTCTCTTGCCTATGTTTCCGAAAAATACAAAGCCATGCTACTTATGAAAACTTCTATATCTTTTATTTATATTTTGCTTAAGGTGCCTTTGATAAACTCACCGATCTTTGTAAATGCTTTTTCACCCAAAGGAAATCTTTTAATGCCTTTACTGCCTTTTTACCTTCTTCGAAAACACATTTGAAGTAGCTGAACTATTGCTCTAGCTCTAGTTTGATGTTTTACCTTCCTATGTATTGAGTATATCATTATTTTGTTTCATTATGAACAATTTACATTCATGCTTATTTTAATGATTCTGCAAGGTGCCAAGTAATGATTGTAATACTTTGGCTGAATGATTAACTGACCACCCGGAAATTTAACTAATTTGATGAATTCACCACTTACTTTAAATCCAGCTTCTGCGTCTTCTCGTGTCCTCTTCTTATTATTTAATCATTTATACCGAAAGGAACAAGTGATAATTGACTTTTTCGTATTGCACCTTTTACCAGAACTACCAATCCTCAATATTCATTTATCATCTTCACCTGCGCAATCTAGAACATGAACAAGTTCTGGATATGTCGTCCATCCCTCCAATCTACTTCTTTTTTCAATAAAACATCCTTTACTTGTGTTCAATTAACTCTGTCGGAGGTCTTCTTGAAATATAACGAGTAAACAAGTGCATTCCGTTTATACTCTATGTTCCTTTCGACCACGCCTCATTATTGCTTTGGCATCACCTTTCTAAACCCAAACTGATCTTCGTCCAAATACTCTCTTTGAAGTACTCATTTTCTCTCTTCTCCATTATTTTGTCGATGATACTAAATGATCCCTTTGCCTTGTGTGAAAAAAACATATATCCATATTGTCGACACAAAACGGTACGTTTCCCTTTTTTTTAATGGGAATCTATAATTAATTATCAAAGTCTACACACACGCTATAAATGAGCCCACAAAACTCATCATTCCTCTTTTTTTTCTAAATTCAACAATAGAGCTGCAGGGATGTTATTCATTCAAGCAGCCTCCTTCGATTTCATTTCCTTTCATTACTATAACTAATATTTGGGATTTGTAACGCCACGTATTCTAAAAACCCACTCGGAAAGTGGTGTTAGTAATAAGATGCAATAAACCTCTACATTTTTCCATACTCTTTCCTATGGGTATTTATTCTACGGGTTTTGTGACATACGTGTACATTTCACTTAAGCAAGAAAATATGCAAACGAAATATATAAATAAAACCAGCATCATATAATCCCATGTTTTCTCAGAATTAGATACTGTATTTCTAGTGAAATTTTATGGCTTCTCTTGTTCCCATTGATTAGAATGCGACCAAGCGGATAAAGAATTCAGATGAAAGTTAAGCGCCTATCTAAATGGATTTGAATGGAAATTCCCGCAACGATAGGAGGGAAAATCGACTAATAGACTTAAAAAAAATGTAGTCATGGCCCAGTCCAAACCCCCACCTACCCACCTCACTCCAGAGACAGGAAGTCTTGACAAACTGAAAGTAAAATGCTCATGAATGCGAAAAGATCCAGCCTCTTTCACTCTTCGGGGACGCTCCAAAGTAAAAAGGGTCTCGCGTCGCCGCGCGGTCATCTCGCATTCCTTCTCATCCCTCCTAAATAACCCCCTCCCGGCGGGCGTCACTGTTTCCCCCCTCCTCCCCCACTGTTTCCTTCGCCTCCTACGTCAACACGCACATACAAACGCACTGACACACACACAGGGGCACTCACCTCATTCTCCTCACCGAAGCCCCTCTCCCAAACTGCCTCAACCTTCCCGACCGACTCAACCTCCCGCATTTACTTAACCCTTTTATATTATTCCATTCCCTTTTTTCCTCTCCTCCTCCTCCTCTATTTATTTCTCTCCTCTCCCTTTCTCTAGCCCTCCATCTCGCTCCCCTTCTTCCCCCCCCCACCTGGTCGCACCGTGCTTTCCTCTTCCCTAAAAAATTCAACACCTTCAGCTTTCTCTCCGCTCCATCTTCCGAGCCCCTTAATTTTCTCCTAATCTACCCTGAGCACGCCAACTCTCAACTTTCCCTTCCACCGCCATCCCGCCCCTACGGTCTCTATCCCCTTCAGCCCCACCACGAAAAGTATCCTCCCACCTCCCTTCTTGCCCGTACCGACCTCCCTCCTCCAATTCTTCTCGTCATTTTCAATCACCCCTCCTCTTATTCCCTTCTTACATCTAGGGACCTCGCCCACTCCCGTCGCCCTCTCAATCGCCCTTCCTCCTCTCCAAATCACCCCACCATGTCTCTCCCCCGCATTTCCCCTCACCCGCTCACCCATCCTCTCCATCTGCGCCAACCTTTTTTCTCACCGTCTTCAGCAGCTTCTCACCTTATCTCTCCGTCTTTCTTTATCATCATCTTCCCCTTCATCTCCACTCTCTCTCCCTCTCTCTCTCTTTCCTCCAATATCCTCCCAATCCTCCTTCCCAGGACTTTTTGCTTAGCTCGCTCGCTCTCGTTTATGTTGGGGCCCCTCCCTCCACGACTCTCATTCCACTTCCATCTTACATTAGGGGGATCAATCGATAATAAGATATTACGTAATTCGGTGTATGATTAAAAGTGCTTCCTTTTTGCTTTCTTCAACTTTTTCCCCCTTGTCCCAGGAGGTTATCCACAAGCCCAACCCTTGAAAATTTTGTGTTTCTTGATTGGAGATTGTGGCCTGATGTTGACCAAAGATTGTCTTGGGGGGCTATTATATAATGCAGATTGGGACGAGCGGATGAGATATGAGTTAATGTTAAATAATGACGGGAAAATTCTTGACTCCTGATCTTTATTTGGTATCTTAGTCATGCAGATAGCAGAAAGTTAATAATGGATTCCTCCCGTGTTAGCTGACAGTAGAAAAGAGAGGGAGTGGGATATAATGACGGACGTGCGGAGTTAGTTTAGTCCAGTCGGTGCGCATGCGTATCAAGTTATCATTCATTTTGTTTTCATTTCTTGAGTTTGAAACTAATCATGCCTCTAAAATCGAGTTAATGTTTCCTCTTTATATTAGCCATTTAGTGTACTATTAAATCTGCTACTGCTTGGATACATCTCTTTATTTAATTTTAGAACAGTCGATAATATATCCAGCTAAAGGTTTCGATAGGGAATGTGAAATTAAAACTCAAGAGATAACCAGAAAAATAATATATCTTATAATTTGTAAAAAAAACACAGAAAAGCAATGAATATTCCCATATCTTTGATCATACTAAGACTTTGATACAAAATAAAATTTCTAAAATAAGCAACCTTCATTCAGCGTTCAGAGTTACTAAAATATCTCACGGTTAACGTTGACATGTTGACAGAATTTAATTCTATAAATTTTATTTAAGCAAGGACATCAACATTAACCTTTCCATCTTCATCAAATGTGAAAACACATAGTAGATATGTTTAGGACATCTTATCCCTCGGCGACTTTGAAAGCATATTTATCAGAATGTATCAAAATGTAAGAGAACGTAATATTAAATTAGACATCAATTCATTTCCACATGCATCGCCAACCGGAATGTTTAAGCAGTGCTACAAAAAAAATTCAGTGCTCTTTGTCGTAATTTAGGTTCGAGAAAACGAGATGTTTCCATTAATTTTCTCATTTTTCCTATGGATGATCAAGAGCGCTTTCGAGGAATCTCCTTTCATCACTCAAAGGACCGGCGTTATTTTCTTTCATTCATTGAATCGAGTACCAATTCTAGGCTTTTAAAGCGTGTAAAAAATACCTCTCCCTCTCTTCCCTGGCCACATTGTCGAGGATGTAGTATATTTGGTAAATTATTATTTTTTTCTCGAATGCCAATTACCCCAGCTCGCTTCCCAACTCATTATTCGACCAAGTTTCCATTCATTAATTACAAAGCCTAGTTTGCTTCTCCATTGCCGTTTTGATTAATCACATCACGTTTTCCATTACACTAAAATGCTGAACTTTGTGCTATGGTTCGTTTTCTTCCATTCGATGCCGCAGTTACCAATTTTCTGAATCGTTTCCACATCCTATGAAGCCGCTTTCCGAAAAGGTTTCACGCTACACTAAAAACTACATTCCTCTTACTCTCTCCACATATTTATCTCATCTATCTTCGTATTTCCAATTCCATCGGGCCCTTTACCTTCATCCCTAATATCCTTTACCACCCTCTCGCCACTCTCCCTATCCCAATTCCATATCCACTCCCCCCCCCATTCCCTGGTTTCCCTTTACATTCCGACGCACTGCCCGCTTGACCGGGGTCCGTTTATCTCTTCCTCACACAACTTCTCCGCAAAACCTTCCACTCCCCCTTCCTCCTTCTTTCCCGGCCACTTCCTGCCCACCTCCCCCATTCCATCCTTTTCCCACGTCCCTTCACCGACCACCCTTGTTCTCCCTTCCTCTCCTTCCATTTCTCTTCTCTCCCCATATCCTCTCCAGAAAGCATGGATTTTAAACAAAATTCTGGAACGTATTATGAAAAATACGCGCTGTATGTTACTCACAAAAAATACCTCCCAAGGATAATTTCCATTTTATTTTATCCCTGGAAGTCTTTCGTATATTTCCCCCAAGTTCCTCCACTTGTATATTTCCTTTTCTCTTGGTTCGCGTTTTTAAAAATACAGTGATATAATTAAGCCAAACCGATCATGGATTCCTATAAAGGCATTCTTTTCATTAAACTGCATTTCTTTTGCCAAACTTCCATGGCAGATTTGATCCATGTAAACGTTTAGGACCGTCGAAATTCGTGAATAAGTTTTGACAAAGGACTACTGCAAGAATAGCTTTTTACTTGGGTGAGTACATGTGGCCGTCATTGACATACTGTAATATGGGTAGAGGTAAGAAGATGACCAAAGGAAATGCCACTGGGTACATATTTTTGATTATTGAGTTTCACAATGATCATCGTGTTTGCTAAAAGATTTCCTGCTGCCAAATACAAGTGTCCTTTTTATCTGCTGAGCAAACCATATCTGACTGGGTTTTGATTGTCAATAGGAAAAAAGATTTTTTTAAAAATATCCAGTGCTCAAGAGGGGAAGGCTTATTATGGTTTGGTGTAAAAAGAAAAAAAAGTATTTCTTTAATCATCACTTTATCCTTTGAATATAACAATGTATTGTTTTACCACATTTCTTTTGGAAACTTTTTCTGTTTGTCATTTTCCATCCAAATTTTGCGTTAGATATTATTACTTCCTCTAGATTTTATCACTATTTTTTAACATTCTGATCCCTCTTGAAACCTTTTTTTTAATTCTTGGCTCATTTATCATCCGCCACCATGAACTACACTGCCATATATGCTTGATTGATTACTAGGTTTGTGATCAGTAGCAGACGATTTTTAAGACCAGATCCATCCATGCGATGAAATCCGTATATTTAGCCATTTATGCTTTAAAATGACGGGATAATTCATAATAAAGGATAAAAAAAATTAAATTAAAAACGGTAAACACATATTTTAGAAACTTCCCTGTTTATCAACCGTACTATTGCTGCCATGAGAGAGTTAAATGATAAGAATCTCCTATAGTATCCAAAACAAGCATCGATTAACACCTAGAGGAGGTCCTTTCCTAATTCTATCCAAAATGGGAGAGTTCGCACTTCTAACATCCCCTCCTCCCCTTCCTCTCCCCGCTTGCCCTCCTCCCATCCCTCCCGCCTGCTTTCCCTCATCACCGCACAACTCCACATCCCCCCTCCTCGCGCCGCACCCCCTTCTTCTACGACTCGTAAATCCCTCCCCGGGAAGCCCCCCCTCCGCACTCCTGAACGCCCGTCTCTCCACCCCTCGACCTCCAACTCCCCACAACCCACCCCACTCCCCCACCGACGGCCTCCCCCCAATCCTTCCCCCGCCACCCAATCTTCTAGATTGAAACCTGAGGAGATTTTCCCGTCAAGTGTTCCATTGAGGTCGGACAATGGAGTGTCGCGGGAGGACGGGAAAGGAGGGGAGCGGAGGAGGAGGAGAGTGGGTATGTGTTCGGGAGGAGGACGGTTGAGGAGGGCGGGGAGGAGGGGGTAGGAGGAGGATCGTGTGCGAGGGAGGGCTGCGCTCCGAAGGCGAGCGGGAGAGGTCAACCTGGGCCGTCAGGGGGAGAGTTAATGGAGGAGGGAGACGGGAAGCGGGGCCGCCTACCCTCCTCCACTCTCGCGTCCTTTTACTGCAAGGGTGGTAAGTACCACTGGGAATATTGATAAGCTCCCCGGTCCCCCTCCCTGGCCGACCGCCGTCGACCAACCCACCTACCCTCTCCCCCCAGGCGCCACCCCCCTCCCAGTCCGATGAGGCCGGTTTGCCGGGGAGGGAGTGAGGGAGAAAGGGAGCAAGGGGGGGAGACGAAGACGGTGGTTGCTGCCGTCGTGTAGGCAGGTCCATACCGTGAGCAGCGCGATGCTGCTGTTTTGGACGGAAAGGGGGAGGGACTGGGACAAATGCAGAGATGGCGGGGGAGGGAGACTTACTCGGACTGTGTGCTCCCACCTTTCTTTTTATTTTACTCTTTTTTTTACCCCTCCAGCTTTAATTCCTCGGCCCCAGGAGGGAGGAGCGAGGTCGGGGGTTTGAGTGAGTGAGCAGGCGGGGATAAAGACAAGGACGGAGCGGGGGAGCGTGTGAATGGGGGTGAGGAAGGAACGGGGTGGCGGGTGGACGGCGACCGAGGGTACCGGTGAAAAAGAGTTATTAGGCTAATCCCGTGCATGCACTGCGTACTGATACGTGGAGACGTCGGACAATCCCCTCGACCGCTCCGATAGGGGAGGAGGGCCGTTTCACGCTTTTCCTATCCCCCTCCACACCGCGTTGGGGGATTATGCGGTTTATTCCGAGGGCCCGGTGTCGCGCGGTATAGGAGAAAGGAGAGCTGATAACTCTAGTAATTAGATATTATGAAATTTTGAGCGGCCACTGGAGTAACGCAGATATTGTTATGTGAACCCTCTTTTCTCTTGTTGGTAGAAGAATTTATGGGCAGAAAGAAGGGGCCCATTGATGCTGACGTGCGAGGGATCAGGGGGAAGCGGCTCTCTACCTAATCACTTGGCGATGATCCCAATAAAACATTGTAAATATTTTCATAAGCCGTTGTCTTAACCGGAAATGTCACGCCACAAAACTTTTGGGAATATTAATCAAACAAATGATTAGTTTATGGGTAGTATATTGTAGGTACCATATGAATGGTAATCACGTATTACGAAATACTATATTATTCCACACTGGAAGCATATTTTTGTGTCCTACTGCGGTTTTGAGTAATCGGTCATTGTAAGTGATGATAAGTGTGTAGGCACTTAGGAAAATAATAATGCGAATTGTGAAATCACGTGGACATTTCTTTGCAAAGATTGAGTATTTTTAAACATCAGTATGTTTTTTTAGTAATCTTAGAAATCACATCTACACTTAAATTTGAATTAAATAGTTCGTTCTTGTGTGCTTATTTAAGGGGAACTCATGATAGTGAATATGTTTCTGCATTTGAATTATTTTACTCCATCTAATTCGTCATATACCCGAGATTTGTCAGGTTGTACAATGTGAGAACTTGATTTCTAATGTCATTAGTCACAGTCAGTGTGCAATACATGGACATTCTGACTGCTGCGAAGAAAATCAAGATAAGTGAGGTAGGCACTTAGATATCGAGGGTTTCTACTCGGAGAATGAACAAATAAATACCTTAAAATTTTTTTGAAAATTATTTACATAAAAGATTGAATTATGTCATTTAACTCAAGTAAGAACATTGAAAATTCAACACAATTGCATAATAAAATTTTAAAAAATCAATACAGCTCTTGCAAGAATGATATTTTATCTCTTCAGGATATTTTAAAGGATAAATAACGAGTATTTTCATTGGCTGTCAGCGTTTTGTTAATATGTGAACAAAACAGTCGGGTGGGAGTTTTGGTGAATACCAATTATTGATTAAAAACCTACGTCTGAAATTGGAGAATTAGAAGCCAACTAAAGTAGTTACATAGTAGGTAAATTTATCAAGTAACTACTCCGACTTTCTTTGATGAACATTGGTGAATAAGTCTTCCGGACATGAGTCCCAAGGAAAATGTTTTTCCCCAATTAAAACTGAGTTCACATCTTAATCTGTGAACTCGGATGAAAGGTGTTTGGAAGGAAGAGAGAGGGAAGAAGAAAAAGGCTGAGACTAATCACATCAAAGAAATTAGAACAAACTTTTGAGAATTATACCTCGGCACAGCGCTCGAGTTAAGTCAAGTTCTGTTTGTTCAATGAAAATTTTATCGATGGAGGTGGGGGGAGGACTTTTTGAAGTACTTAATATGAGCACGATGTCTTTGAATTGTTTTGTCACAAAGCCAATTCTCTTGAATAAGCCTACGAGGTATAATTTGCAATTTCAGAACATCTTTATTATACACCTGATTTAACAACAGTAAGGTCAATAAGACAATATAGACGGTAATCAAAGTAGCAAAGACGCTAAGTGAAGAATCTGCCGTTGTTTCGGAAGAATAAACAAAGGGTATGACAATTTCTAAAAATAAAATGACCGATTTTTCCTCCAAACATTTTGCCAGTATCCCATTAGTGATGAAGAACAAAATTGATCATTTTATAAGCAGGCTTAATAAAAATGAATTAGATTATTTATGTAAAATTAGATGCGATATTAAGTAATTTAAATGGACTGTTTATTAGGATATTACTATTAGAATATACGAGTATACGTATACATAACATTAGTTTAAGTATTCAAAAAATATTTCGGAACTAAAAGACAGGATTTATGTTCACATATTCACTACTACATGTGCATTAGGAATGTTTAATAATTGATAAATAATGTGTAAATAAAATTTCCAGGCAGTTAAGTGATGGAATGATACTAAATTGAAAGAAACTAATAGCATATTGACATGGTAGGAAAATATTAAATTGGCCTACGTATGATAATTTGACCCTAATACATTCTATGAAATATTTAACAAAATTCATGCACATTATAGGGGAAATTAAAATTTTTATTTTCGCATGCTATTATTCTTTGGCATATCTTTTGGTATTTGGATACTATTATGTAAACATTAAAAAATAAAAAGGGTGAAACATAATGGGGTAAGGAAAGTGTTGCTATTAAAAAAATATTAAAGCTCATAGATTAAAAATTAAATAATAATTGGATAAAGATTTAAAAAATATTAAAACAAAACATTTTATACAATGATAGCTATATAATATGCTGAATTTAAGCACAAAGTGCTTATAAATTTTGTAATTACAGTTAAATATTTTAATCGCAATTTTATTTGGTACCACTATTTAAGATATTATTTTAGATTAAATTTTTTTTCTGATGAACTCTTTCGAAAGTTTTCTTTGGAAGATTATTTCGTTTAGAATATTTATTTTTCAGACACTTCGGATATTTAATGACTGTGGGAAGATAAAAGAAATATATATATATATATATATATATATATATATATATATATATATATATATATATATATATATATATATATATATATATATATATATATATATATATATCACTTCATTGGAAATACATTAGGTAGATTAACAAGTAGATACCTAGATTCATATTTACGTGATAGTTAATTTAGAGGTTAAGTCAGAGAGGCAATCAACTAAATTTAAATATATAAGTTGCGATAATCACCGAAACTGGGGACGGCATGAAATTCTTAGTGATCAATAAAAATTTAAATCTTGTTTTCCTAATCGAGGAATTATTTTGCGCATTTAAATCAATCTTGCACTCAAGATGCCATTCATTTCTCAAAATATTGTGTCTGGCATTTATGAAAAATTACGACATGGAGCAAGATATTTCAGACTTTCCGCGATGGCATATACAAATGCAGATGCAGAAAATAAATCCAAGTCTCGAACGAAAGTTTATCATGACTACAACAGAATTAAACTTTCAAAAACGTCCGAAAGAATCCGGGAAGAGTAAGAAGTAGCCGAACTTTTCCATACTGTCACATGTATGCCTCGCATGCTTTTATCCACCGCTTAAATTATGCCCACAGACGCGGGCCAAGTTATGCGTCTCTGTCGCACAACCGGGTCAATACTTCTTTTTGCTCCCTACCCTCCCTCCCCCACTTCAGACATCCACAAAAATCATAACGACATGCAAACGAAATGCCAGGGGGAGGTGCGGAATGGGACGAGGGAGGGAAGGAATGAGTTGGGGAGAGGGTAAGGGCGCGGAAAAGGGGGTGGGGGTGGGAGGGCTCATTCTTTGGCCTGGGTGCACGGGAGGGGAGGGGGGCAGGAACGAAAGGCGGTGGGAAATGAGAACGGTTTGGGGTGTAAGAAGATAAGAATTGAGGAGATGAGGATGGGAGGGAGCAAGGGTGGTGGGGGGAGGGGTAGGCGAGAGGAACACGGGTGGGGGGGGGACCTCTCGAGTGGCTGGAGCCGGACGGAGGGGGGGCGAAGGGGTGGTGGTGCGGGGAGGGAGTAGTAGGATCCAACTAGGATGGCACGAATAATATGGTCCGGGAGCTAAGTGCAAGTCGTGTCAAAACGCGATCACTGACTCTGGGGAAGCAATAACGTGTGTACTAGCCTCGGAATGACAGATAGTACTCTGGGAACTCGAATAAAATGAAAACGCCTCTTTTATTTAAGGTTCAGGGCATGGGAGAATTCGTAGCCATCCGGAAACTGGGGCTAAGGCTGGATTACCATAATGGGAGAAAGGAATTCTGGAGACAGGAGGGACGATGAAAAACATTTTAAGATGGCAGCATAACCTGAATGTTAACCATCTATATTAGACCAATACCAATGAGCCTCAATGCAGCCTAAATTTTCGCGACCGCTCCCCCCTTCCTCCAATGAAGTCCATGCTAAGGATAGAATTTTACCCTCCCAACGTTATATAAGTCCGCAGAGTTGTTCCCATGAGTGCAGAATGTCGTAAAGTTGCATTCTTGTCTGTTGGCGGAGTCCTGGAACATTTAATTTTGGGAGGACTTCATTCGACGGACTGAGTGCGTAGCATTTAACCATAAATAATGAGGATTCGAGACTCGGGAGTTAGTTACCAGCCTTAATGCAGCGAGCTTAAACTTCTCCTTTGTCTCCAAACCCTATTAAGGGTGTGATTAGACGTTTTGTAGCTAAGCCTGTGCCAATAAACTCCGTAGGGATTTATTTCATTCCTACGAATTGTTCCAAAAACGGGTAGACGTACGATACCTAGTGGCATAAAGAGTTATTTTAAGTCCATACAATATTTATTGGGAGTGGTTTATTACTCAACCCACAAGATTCAGTTCATGTGCATATTATCTCCATGAGGTCAAATGTCATTTACATTTGAACAAATAATTTAAGGACTTTTTTCACCTAACGGACAAACTGTTCAAAACATTGGCTTACAAATTTACTTTGAGAATCGAGTGAAATTTTTGATATAATTTTGTCTATATTTGTGGTGTTGCAAAATTAAAGGATACAAATATGAGATTTATACATTTTGTAGGTCCTATTTTAACTCCTACTTGACTTAATATTCTTTTTTTTCAATAAATCGAATGAGTTATTACGGGAGAATAGATTTTAACCCTGCAAGTAAACGATACTAATCGTGAGTATTACGCTCTCATACCGAGGTGACATTCCTACCACTACAGTCCTGAAATCAAACTCATCATCCCCTGAGAAAATATTTGGCTCCTTATATTGATGAGCCTATTTATATTTTTTGCTGCATTTAAAACCAATCCTATTGTTCTATAGTCCTTATGTACGACTACCTGTTCCCTTTTTGGGTATTTATGAAAATCGACGAAACCCATCGTCTTTAAAGCTGCCAGAACTGTTGCTACGGAATCTCTAAGAGCTAGATTGCCCGTCATGAGTAACAGCATAAAGGTACAATTAATCGCCGTGAAATAATTTGTGATAATTCCATGGAAAACAAGAGAAATATAAAATATATAGCTGGATTGGAACTGAGAGTGATGCTGAACGAGTCTCAGCTTGCCTCAGCAACGTGTGAATGTAATGATGACGCAATGTGAAATTGGCAAAAATCCTTCAATTACTCCCAAAATTGTACATAAATCAAAATGGTGTAGTTAAATAATAGAACACATAAACACTATTCGCATTAAGAAATAACCGTTTACTCATTTATTCAAGAAGCAGACAACCCTTTCTGCAATCACTTAGAGGGATAATAATGATGGTGACATATTGTTTAGATTAAGGCGGAAATAGCTGCCCTTTTTCTAAACGTATGTAAAAGCAGACTGTGATGAGTACGTTTGCTCTTTACATCTCATTTCATTTACGCGAAAAGAACCATATTTCCAAGATATCACTTAAGGAACGATATTTTCTACCTACTTTTCTTTAACACTTAAGTGATTCGTAGCAACTGTCAAGGACTCATGAACGTCTCTGGAGCCTCTTATGAACAAAGAAACCTCATGTGTAAAATTATTTATTTATTTACATAAATTATATGCAATTTTGCTAAAGTATAAAGAAACTCTTCCCCTCGGGACACCATGTCCAAAAGGCGAATTTCCTTGAGAGAAATTGATAGCTTAAATGCAGAGTTGCATTACAAATTGATAATACTGTAGAAATTTAGTCTGCCGTAGTAAAAGTCTTCTTAGAAAACTCTTTATTTCATTTAAGTTCGCTTTTGGATAATATACTTCGGAGCAGGGTAAAATCTTCCGTAGATTTTACCCTCGGGTAGAGTGCGTGCCGCGTGGCGTTCGACTTCGCCCATGCAATCGATTCGAGTACATCTAGAGGGGAGGGAAAGGTAGGTTAATCCCGCATTGGGTCAAAGTGACTTTAAAACTCAGGACGTCTTTTATCGTCGGCAACAAAGTGACGCCACCTTCCCTGCAACGCCCCTACCCTCCATGTCACTTAGAATCTCTCCGATCCAGCCCCCCCTCAATCCTACAGCAAGCAAACTTTGTTTATGACCGAGCCTCTCCTTACTCACAAGACTTCACTAAGTATTCCAACCTGCGGTTTCTTAAGAAATAGAGAGCGTCTAGGTTACGAAAAACGACGTGCCATCTGCTTTTTACCTGCACATTTTTTTTTGCGTACCCAATGCTTGAACCCTGAACATTAAGGAGCAGGCTGATTTATTTAATCCTGCCAGTTTAAATCTGAACCTATGAGAATGAGTTCAACACCATTTTAAATAAATATGTGAAAGTTAAATCATGAAACATTTATAAAACAGGTCTATTTTTATACCTGATTTAATTTAACTACCGCTACTACTATTACTTCAACGCAGTGTCGCAGGGGGTAAAAATCAGAATCAGCGTGTAAAAATATTTTGTACAAATTGCGTAGTTTTAGGCGTGACATGGGGCAATTCGAACATAATGATGATCAAATGGTACAATTGTCCACTAAATAAGGTTTATTACACGACTGGTTTCGATGCACTACACCATTCTACCTGAAAATATTTCCTTTAGGCCATTATTGAAAACATTCTGTGTTGATAATGACACTATGTTGGAACCATGTTTTGCAAATTTAATTAAATTTTAAAATTGAGTTGTTTGCATTATTTTAATGTGATAAAAAATTAAAAATTTATACAACATTGAGTTCGAGATGTTGCAAGTTTAGTAGGCATGTGGAGAGAAATTAAGGAGAACATACCCTTACGATAAAAAGAATAATTTGGACCACGTCTACTTGGCGGTAAATTCAGAAGAATACACAGAAAGGACAACATTATTTAAAACATTTATTGACTTATTTACAACTTGTATGTTCATTTACACGGCTACGTTAATAAAATGGCACTTAATAACCAGTATTCTGAGTACATTTAATTTGAAACGCAATTTAAATTGGTAACTAGAGGAACATGGAATTATTCCAATATGATTGTCAATAATTCGAGGTTTATTCGAAAATATCAGACAACATCAGTGATTCATAATAAAATTATTTTCAATTATCTTTTCTCTTAGACAAGTTTTATACGCCAAGTTTTAGCCTGATTTGACAATTAAGTAGCATTAAACATTGTTTCAAACGACAAAGTCGTATGTTTTCCAAAAAAATGCAGTGTGTTGATCAGATATTGTTTTATGAAAATTAAATCACCTAGTGAGACAAAAGAGAAACTTGATAAACATAATGGCGAATTTGTGCCCTCAAGTAAAATGTAATAACAAATTGAAATTCGCATATGAATGATTTCCAAATTAGCGGAACTACCATTTAGCTTCCACTAGTAACGCCGAGCGTTTGAACATCAATCAATCCATTCTCAATCAAAGTCTCAATTGAATTGATGCATTATTTATTGCATCAATATTTGGGAATCAGAAAGCTATCTGCAAGGTGTGGACCAAGATTACTCACAGCTGACCAAGAACAAAATTCTGTTGGATGTTTCAAGCCCAATTATTTGATATTTTGTAGACATCTGCTGGACTTTAGACAATGTCTCATCCCTACGGACAACACCTTAGAACCAAGGAACAGTCCAAGTAAAGGCTTGACTGCAGAGAACCTGCGTCAAAAAAATATGGAAGACCAGCTATTCGTCTACTCAGGTTATGACAACTATTCATATCACTTCACTATTTGGAACATTTGAAAATTGGGATGGAAGCTAACGCATTCACAATTAACACGGAACATAGTGTTTTTCTATCGCGAAGAAGCACCTGCACCTGTAGATGTGGCCGCACTACTGAAGTTATGATCCCAATGCGTCCGCCGTCATCCCTATTTATCAGTTTTGTCTCCCTCAAACTAGTACTTGTTCTCAATTTTGAAAGCAACGGCTGGCGAGGAGATTTTTATTCAAACAAGAATACGATTGCGGAAATAAATGCCCATTTTCCAGAATTTGAACGATCGCTATATTTGGAAGAGATCGGCAAACTGGAGCACTATTGAACAAAATGTGTAAGCCTTAAAAGGAGATTATTTTGAAAAATTAATTGGATTTATCCCGAAATATCATGTATTTTTTATTTGTGCACAGATATTTCAAACCACCGAACTGCGATAGCTGTTAAAACACAAAACTAGTTTGAAACTGACGTTGGCGTCCAACCTACCACACTGCTATATCAGATCCTTGTGATGAAAACATTTTTCTCCATAATTCTCGATCGGCATGGCAGCCAACCACTGGCATTCCTTGGATGCCCTTGGCGAAGTAAATTTGGGTAAAAGTGTAGAAATTTCGGGAGGAAAGTGACGAAAGTAAGGATGAGAGAGGAGGAAGAGAATGAGAATTAAAGAGTGGGATGGAGAGAGAGAGAGATGAAGAGAGGGAGGGTGGAAACCAAGAACAGAGAACTAGATGAAGAGGATTTGGGGGAAGGGGAACCATTTCGATGGATGACACTCGTTGGTTCCACTGGAGGTGAAGAGGTGAACAGGGGGTGGATGCCCCCGGAAAGAGGTGGCGTCGGGGGCATGGACTCCTACGCTCCCTCCTCAGCATATATTTTTTTCTTTCGGCGTCTCTCTCAAGCGAGGCGGCAGGGCCGTGGGCACTGTGTATTTACCTTAGCCTTAGCTCGCCACCCTGCCCGCTCCTCTACCGCTCCCGCGTTCCTTCCTCTCTCTCGGCACCTTCCAACCACCCCAGAACATAAACAAGCCCCCGCGTCTTACGTTATTCCTCGAGGGGACGGATCAGAAGAGGTGCGTCGACCTACCCCCGGCGGAGAACAGTGTACGAAATCGATGCCATGTAAACAACGGCTTTTTGCCTTAAGTGGAAGAAATTGAATGCCACAGCAGGAATAAAGGGGTAGTGCGGGGGCAAGTTGGGGAAAGGGGTTGACGCGGGGGTGGTGCGAACTAGTGAGAAGGACGGGGGGAGTCGTGAGAACGAGAGTTTTAAATCGCCAAAGGGTTTTAATCAAAGAGCGGGAAGGGGTGAAAAAAATTCGTATTGGTGGATACATTCTCTTAGAAAGCCAGACTCATTAATCAACACAATGGAAAAAAAGTGCTGTTCAAATCGACTCCGTGTCTTGCAGAGGAATAAATATCGATCGTGAACGATTATCGAAAAATAAGACACGTTATTACACGGACTCCTTTCGAATCAATTCTTTGGGCATGGCACTTGAACCCATTTTTCCGGACTTGGTATTGCCGAAAAAAATAAGAATTTTTAGCATTTGAAATCAAAATCCTTGAATGAAATCTATTCTTGAATATAAAAGGATTTAAAGGAACAGGTAATTTATGAGGAAGGAGCGCAGAAAATCTTCGGAGATGTCTGAAACTTAATGCGTGGTAGGTTGAGCGCGAGGAAAATGAGGAATTCCGATTACCAGGGTCCTTTCGGCTACTTCCGCAGATAGAAAAGTTGCTTTCAAGAAAGCTCCATTAAAATTCATCTCGCAGCGAAACGCTACCTATGTCTTAAAGCTCGACTAATCTTCTATTTTTTTCAGGCAACAGATTTCAATTTCTGATTATTTTGAAGTATTTGATAGCGTCACGAATTGCGAGCGTAATTTTGATGATCGAAATAGCAGTAATGCCTAAAAAGACGAAATAGAATATAAATACTAGATTGCCACATAATTTATAGATATCATCTGCACAAATCTTACGAGTCACCGCAGAGGCGAGTAGTGGGTGATACTAAGAATCAGCCGTGAAAATAGAAGAAGAGAATCCCACAAAGATGAGCTTGGTATTCGTTTATTAGCGTATCAAATGCTACTGATCTGATAGTTAACTGCTCTTGTAATTAATCTGAGGTTTTTTTGGCTATGATTACGAAAGATATAGTGGCATAAAATTGTATTACCATCCAGTTGGTTTTACCCGCAAAACGCAAATTTATCTGTGCTAATTATTTTTAAGTATAATTATTTTTTACATTTATATAACACACATGTATTAGTCCTATATTTTGGCATATCACTTGTAGGGACATAAAAATGACGAAATGAATTCGAAATAATTTATTTAGGTTGAGAGCTTTTAAGTATTTTCCACTTTAACAGCAAGAGCGTATTGCTTCATTATATATCTGTTCAGTTCAGTTAAACAGAGAGCATGTTGGAAGAAAAGTGTGCGATAAACTATCCCTATTTCTCAATGATAACATCATTGGAGAAGTACCTGAGATTACTGAGAGATTTCTTCATAAAATTCCATGGTTTCGGGTCAGTTCATACGTCATACGCAGAGAATGACATCATTCTTCCTTTGCAGTATTCTTCAATCAATTGTTCATCGCTATCTTCGACGAACAGTGTTGAGAAAATGATCGCTTTACTCAATGCATAGTATGGTGAATTGAGCAAATTACGTAACTAACTTGAGCGCGACATATTTTCTTCCTTATGTCTATATATACAAATCATGTTTTATGACATGTCAGTGTACCCGTTAATAAATATTACCTTCATTAATATGCGAGCCTTCAAGTTTTATTTGAGAACAGCAGAGGGAAGAAAACACTCACCTTTCCATTTATCCATTAAAACCTGAAAAATATTTTATAAATGAATTGGCGTCGAAATAATAAAAGATGCTGGCGTACGAAGTCCACACGACATATTACACTAATTACAAAAAGATCTATAAAAGCATCGATAATGACTCATTATAAATTCTTTCATTTCTTTTAAGCAACCGGAATAATTCCTCCTCGTGATTGCAAATTTTTCATTTAGCAACAAGTTTGACCTATCTCTACGCAGCCAGGGCCAACTTTACATATTCCCAGGGAAGGGGTTTCATGAAAATGCAAATCCATCCCTTTTATTCCTTCACCTTTCGGATCCCTCGTCCCAGGACCACCGCCACCTTACCCTGCCCCACCCCCGACACCCCTGCCTCCCTTACTCCCTATCCCCTGCATTTCCATTATCAAGAAGATTTACCCTCCCCTCCCTTACTCTTCGCCCCACTCTCTCTCTCTCTCTCTCTCTCTCTCTCTCTCTCTCTCTCTCCGTCTCCTCGGAATCTTCCCTCCTCCCCACACACACACGCTCTTCTCTGTCTTTGCCTCTCTCTCGATCCCAGTTCCGTCAGCCTCAAGCCCTTTCACCTACTCGAGAAATCCCACTGCCCTTACGTACAGTTGGGACTGGAGGGTCGGGGGAAACACGGACGGGAGTTACATGTGCGAGTGAGTGAGCGAAGTCTGACCCGAGGAGAGGAGGATGGATGAATGAGTGAATAGGGTGGCGTAGGAGTGGAATGGGAGGGAGAGTGAGGAGCTGGGAAGAACCTAGGTGGAGTTGAACTGGGGCCGGATGGAGGGAATTCGGGGGCGGGGTGGTAAGAAAGGGAGGTTGGGGGCCACTTGATATGCTTCAGTCTTCCCATTGAAAGTTAAAGAGAGAGAGAGAAGGGGGGAGACGAAGGCGGTGAAGTTGAGGATGAGGGGGGGGGGGGTTGAGGGGGCGGTAGGGTGGGAAGGAAATTGAGAAAAAGAAAATCGATTGAGAAGAAGTTTTGAGGAAAGCAATTTCACATTTAAATGAGCGGATTATCTGGGAATGAAAATAAAGGAAAAAGGGAAGTGCGGTGGTGGTGGGGGGAAGAGGCCTTGGAAAGAATAGAGGGCGGGAGGGAAGAGTAAAGGGGGGGGGGGAAGTCGGTTATGTGCACGTGCGTGGATGTGTGCGTGCGACGTGTGGGTGGGTGAGAAGGTCTTTGTGGGTTGGGACAGGTGGTGGAGTGGGAAAGGGGTAGGGGGTGAGCGGAATCGTTTTTCAAACTAGACTTACGGGTGGACGGAGCGGAAGGGAATGGAGGGGGGTGGGTGGAGGCGAGAATAAGGGGAACGGAGACACGGTACGGCTCCGCGGCACCGCGTGGGGATATTGGCCGGGCCTCGCGGGGCCAAGAAGGCTGGAATCGGGTGGTGGGGGTTGCGAAACGGGGGTGGGGCGAAATCCTTTAGTTTCCAGAGACTCCGCCGAATGGGTGGCGGTCTGAGAGGGGAGAGAGGGGACGGACCCTCAAGACGTCGTCTCGAAGATGACTCCTCGTATAACGGGGGAGAGGAATGTGCGGTGATGGGGGGAATGAATGTGGAGAAAGCGGCAGATGACACCCCATCGGATCGGTGGTCCATTGTTGGGGACCCTACCCCGCGGGGCGGCGCCCTGAGAGAACCGTGCGGCGGTGTGTGGGAAAGGGAGGAAGGGAGGTCGGAGGGTAGGAAGGAGCGTCCACTTCCTGGTTGGGGGACGAGAGAGGGAACCCTGGTGGGAAGGGTGGGGGTGAGAGGATGGCGATCTTCCGCCGGGATGGGAAAAGTTTCGCCTGAGAATATGGGTGAACGTAAATGCTCTCCCTAGACACAAAAAATGATACGAATACGTACGCGAAGAAAACGTTTGGAATAAATGGGATGGCTGAAGCGGGATAGGGGGGAGGGAGATTTTTGATTTCAATCTTTCGTCTCGGATGTTCGGGACAAACGTGATGAGAATGATCGCCATCCGCCATTGGCTCCTCTCTCTCGTGAGCTGCGCGAAGTTCTCCGCGAAGACTTGTGTGTTCAGGGCGGAAGGTTGGGTGGGGGGGAGGAGGGGAGTCGTGGGAGAGAGAAAAAAAATATTACAGCTCCCGCACCGACTACGCCGAGACATTCTCGTTTCGGGACTCTATTTATCGTTTTTCATTGTCGCAGTTCCGCTGTTTCTGGCGTTAATAAATCTCCGGGAGCTTGTTTTCCTCAGCAAGCGAGCGGATGACGTCCCGCGCCTCGTGCGGCTCTCTCTTCAGCATTTCCGTCACCGGACGTCATTACGCAAAACAAGGACGTCGCTGGCGAAGGAAATGCTATTAATTTAATCACGTTCCACGTGAGCTGGGTGGGAGAAGGGTCGGACGAAAGTATGTGTTCGTTCGTATCCCATCCGGAGGCAAAAAGAACGGCTGGCGCTGAGCGGGCATGAGCGGGGAAGTCGAGTGAGAGATGAGCGGAGAGATCGGTTCAGGATGTCACCGAGACTTTAAAGATTTAAGGTTCAACTTCATGAAGTAGGTCTCGACGGTTTTTAGGCAAACGAACTCAGTCACGCGCATTCTATCCAAGACGTTTTATACAGAGTTTTCCAGATAAGTCAAATGAATTTGAATTCAACCTACACGAACCTACAGGTCAAATGCCTAATGGTAGTTACTTATAAGGTAGTATATAAAACATACTTTACTCAAGTGTCATCTTACAGAAATAATTTTTCCATGGAAGCATTAGAAGATTAGTAGAAAATTTTCTTTCCTCATTGAAGATATTTTACAATAAGGAAAGGAAATATATTACCCGGATTTGCTTCACTCCACTATTTAAATTCATCTCATTTACATAGTCGTGATACAGATCGTTACATCATGTTAGATCTTAATCTTCTGAGGTTCTTCAGCCATTAATTAATACTCTTAACATCTCTTTCGCGTATTTATACTCATTGTGGCAGTAGGAGAATATTAAAAGAATAAGAAACAGCTATGTTTTCTTATTTTTTACATATCCTTGCACTTAAAGATAATTCTCAACTGAACTATTTAAAAAAATATTATTATTTTATTAGAACGATAAATAATATAAGCGAATTATTAGCTAATTAGCAACTGGGTGGTATGTTTGAATGAGCAATTAAAATTAATACCTTTCCCTATTATTCCTTTCTCTATTTAAAATGTTTCTAAAATAGCTAAATATTACTTAAAGAGGACAGGCATTTCGCATTCCTGTTCCATTAGTTATGTTCGTCCATTTTTTCCTCATTCAGCAATCAATAGACGGAATCATAGAGACTGGCGGGAAAATATGTGGACAAAATTCAATCGTGGCTTGGAGGAAAGAAATGGAAACAAGTTCAAAAAGGTACAATGATATATTGAAGCGAAAGAAATGTGTACGTGCACGGAACGTATATTGAGAAGAAGCATCAGCTTGCATAACTCCGAAGTCTTATCGCTACTGAGAAATACGTGAGTTACCGAAGCGTTTTCCTGACATCATTTATCCCCTTTCTTCTATCTGTTGTTACGTTTGCATTAAAAAGAAGTGTAGGGTTCTGATTTTCTTGATTTTACTAGATGCTGACAATTTTGTTCTTTTCCAATGTGCGTGACAGTAAAACGTATTCTATTACAATGTGCAGTAGCTTTCCGCTTAAAGTGAAGCACAAAAATCATAATACCATTGTATAAATACACTTTGCTGTAGAAAATGTATTTATGTGATAAAATCGACGGCTTTTTACATCTGTTAATGGAAATTAAGGTTTTCAAGTAAACTTGATTCTAAACTTTTGAGTTCCTCCAGAAAAATGTTATAAGAATACACAATGTGATTTCAGCGTTATATTGTAAGCGTCAGGCGATAGCCAGTAGAAAATAGCTTTAGTGAAAATGGGAGGTATCCAGTTATGTTCACATAACATTGGTTTTTATTCGATTAAAATTTTTTGAATGGGATTGGAAGTGATATTGTGTGCGCTGAAAGATTATTAAAAGAAATTGAAAATATTTTAAAACATGAAAGCACTGCTACTAGAAAATATAGTGATATTTAGGAATTTAACTGAAATTTAATTGATTATGTGTAGGAGGCTTCCAAATTGGTGTTCAGCATCACCACAAATGAAAATAATAGACCGTAAGGAATCTACATTCGGACTCAAAATCAAAATATTACGTCCTAGCTGCTGGTTTGAAGATCCTGTGTTTGTTTAAGATGAGAGTTATCGTTTAACTAGAATAAGAAGTTAATCAAAACATTGAGAAATTACCGCGAAGGTTTCGGAGGTAATTTGAAGTTATGACAGAACGTAACTCTTAAGTTTTATTCAGAATCGTCGGTTTTGAAGTGAAAAGAGGATTGATTGTGTACTACCCATATGCGTAGACCTTCTGAGCTAATGTTGTTCAATTTCATTGATTTTTGATAGTCTTCTACTTTATAATTGATCATTCGTCCCCATCGTCCCCAGTTTTCTATGGAAAAGTCGTTTACCCACGTGGAATAGTGGAATCCATCTTTTCTTTTGAAGTATTTGGGAGGCTTGGTGATTTGCATTGCCTACCTTATTAATCGAAGTAAGTAATTCTTTTCCTTATCAACAATATTGTTTTCCTTGAGGTTGGCTCGAAAGTGATAGGGAAGAAACTCAAAAATACTAATAATAAGCCAAGTTTAACAAATGTTTTTAGTCAAAATAAAATGTCTATCTTGTAAATAGTAAAAGCGTAAATGATACACATATGCAAAAACGTCACCATTCCGTTTACATCAGCCCGATTTGGAGATGGAGGAACAAAAGAATTTTGGTTGCCTGGAGAAAATGGGAATGCTGGACAAAAGGGTTTCTCTGAGGAAGAGGTCTGAAGATGTGATCACGCGTGAATGAAAATAATAATTAATCTCCTCTTGGCGCATTCGTCCCGTCTGCTGATTAGTGGGATTGCCTTCAAGTCTAACAAAACCTCGCCGTCATTCCGGGCTTATCGCTCGGCGCCCTTCAAGAAATCGGCAGTGGAGTGAGAAATAATATGTCCCTCTTTCCTTCAATGGTACAAACTCTCTCCTCCCATGAGGGAGTCTACCCATCGATGGGGACAGAAGGAGAGGCGGGATCCTCTCATTCCTCTGCTGGTTGCACAAAGAGGATATGGTCCAGCCGCGGGCAAGATGGGATACATTTTCACGACCGTTGGATGAAATGGTATGGGAGGGGGTAGTGTCGCATGAGAAAATATGGAATGATACATTTGCCTCGTTTACACCAGAGGCCCGTAATTTTTCCTTTAGGATCTTGACCCCCATCCCTCATATCATCACCATTTCATGTAGATATTAATTCTACAAAATTCCATTGCGGTCGTAGTGTTTGTTTCCCAAATTTAATTTCCTGTATTGAGTTGCAATCAGGCCAGTCGGACTTTGGCCACATAAAATATTCCAAATAAAAAAAAATTCAAATTATTCTAAAGAATCTCCAGGATATTGACAATTTTAATTAAGATGAACATGAGGGTCCAGATAACGTAAATAAAATAAAAAAATTGGAAAGTTTAAATACCTGAGATCAATGTTGGATGCTAATGGGACTTTGAGTTATGGAATACATTACAGGTTTGAAACATTTTGGAGCAATGGAAGATGGTACGTCAAATAAACTGTGGAAAAGTGCAAATTGTCCTTATTTCATTATTAATGGAAGAAGGCATCAAGAGCTATGTGTGATGTAAAACCATACATCATATTTTTTACACAATTTTCAATATCTACTAAACCACTTAATATTCTGCTTGAAAGAAACTTTGTAGTAGCAAAACAGAGTATTGATTTGACGAAATCATTTTGATATGAACCTGTTCTTTTAAAAATTCATAATATTATTGCTCGATTAATTTGAAATTGAATAGTGATATAGCTTGATGCTGATGTTTAACAATTTTCTGGCGATATATCATTTGATACACCTTAACATATTAATGATATGTTTTATGGCTGATATTTAATGGATGGTTAAGACTGAATTAGCTTAACTTTCGGAAGTAAACTCAATAAGCTACTGACACATTAGTTATTTCTCGTTATAGAGGTAATTATCATCTCAGTAAATTGGAGGGACTTAAGCGTAAATATATTTAAATGTTTTAAATATTGAGGTTGGATTAATGAATGATACGTATAATTAAGTCATGATAAAACGTAATAATGACAATGGAGCTCACACTCGGGTACGTAAAAGCATAGTGCAGATACATATGACCAACGAAGATTTTCCTAGTTAGGGTAAGGGTGTACCAAGGTTCGCCTTTAAGCCGTTATCATTGTTTTTTAGTCATGGGTGTCAGCCTGAGAGAAGTGGATGAACAAAGCCTGTGGCGTATAGTAATGGCATTTGACTTTAGAGTGACTATAGAGTACCATTAGGGAAGATTAGGGAAAGAAAGCTGGAGAACTAGAAATAATCAGTAAAAGACGGCGGTTGAATGAATAGAGTATCTCGTAGACCTACGTTTTCAGGATTAGACACACGATGAAGAAAGAATTGTACCTCCTGGAGAGGATTTGCAAAAAATTGAGAAAGTTTAAAAACTTGGGATCGGTGCTGACTACGGATAGAAGATTTAATCACAGAATACATCGCAAAATCGAATCGGTTAATGGGAACGGAAGAAAGTATGAGGCACTATACTTGATAAGAAAATCTGTGGCAGATTCAAGGTAAATGTGTACAAGACCGTCGTCAGACCAGCATAAATATATTGAACAGAAACTTGGTAAAGAATGCCAATGAGAAAAAATTGGAAGGAACGAAAATGAGGCTGTTAAGATGGATGTGTGAAGCAGCTACGCGAGATAGAATTAGAAACAAGAAAATAATTGGTTAAAAACGTCAGAGGAATGTAAAAGTACGTGCCGAAAAAAAAAACCGAAACCGAAATGGTTTTAACATTTAAAGAGAAGGGAGGAAAGCTACGCAGGGCGAAGAATACTGGATACGGAAGCGGAATGGAAAAGGAAAAAAGGGTGGCCAAAGAGAACGTGGCTGGATTGCGTGAGGGTAGATCTTGATGAGAAGGGAATGGTGTGTCTGGGAATGTAGAAGACAGAGTGAAGTGGAGCTTGACCCCACTTAGCGCCCTCACGTGAGCGTGGGAAAGGTGGCGGAAGAATAATAAGAAGGTTACATGTATCTACATTGCCTTCCATTCAATATAAGTTCTTACTTTAATGCGAGATAACAATGAATTCAAAGCAATACTTAAAGTTGTATTAAATGGATAATGCTGTATTCTAACAACATAAAAGATGTTTTATTTTACATGAATTATTTCTCTCACTTTTGGAAAACAAGACTTGAATATTATGTCTTCAATACACGATTTATTTTCACCTACTTCTATGTTCCGTGGTCATAAGACGTCCATATTCGCATGACCCGAAATAACTACTCTTCTTGAGTCGTGGACCCCCATTGACAAACACGTTGAAAAGACAGTCTAAATGTATATCGTAAAAATACCATATTTTGTGTCAATTAGCGATATTTTAGCTCTATTTTCTGTGATTTCATCAAAATCCTTGAATCTGCAACAGCTGATCAGGGTTGGATAACCCTTAAAGAAGTGGATAATATGGTCATGACCCATAAAATTCTTGCAATTTCGATAAAATTGAGGCCGTGCTAAAAGAAATTCTCACGGCAGTGTCTGACCAACAAAACAAATAATGTTGTCTAAGAAAACGTAGTTACGTAGTAACTACGAGAGGTAGTTTCTAACAGTCTGCAAAAGCGTCTATCACCTTGAGTTTGAGTTCCTTGCAAAAAATGGTTTCGATAAAAGGTTATTTCAAACCGTCTCTCATCATTGTGGGTGCCCTAGGTTTCAGATGAGCGGCCAATTTCATCTGGGCCCGTCGCGTTGGGTCAAGTGGGCCCAAATAGGAAGTTGCCTTCAATTAGAAATCGTTACATATCCTGCGAATACTCCACTTTAGTATAACGAGCAATCGGTTGCTCCAAATTGTGTACTTCATACTCTGAACCATGAATTAAAACAGTAGTTTAACGTGTGCCTTTTCAATGTGATAAAGAAAGTGAGCAGTTTACATATGTCCAAAGTTCTATTATAGATAGAATATAAGAAACGAGATTCTATAGCTATTTGAAGGAGAAGTCTCAGGGATTTTCTCATAGGTCATGATTTTGGAGGATTTAAATGCTGCCTTACTTCGCAAAATCTATGACAGTGACCGCTTCAAAAATGTTATCTTTAAAAATAACCTTCATCATGAACCAATTACGAGGCTCATTCTTAAAGTAAGTACCGTTTGCTTCTATTTAAATATTATCGCTTCAGAACACAGTTTTGCTCCTGCAGCGCCATCTACTGATTCATTGAGAAGCTATAGCAGTATTTGTTTTGTTTCAGAAGTCGTTTGCTTGTCCGTGCATGCAAACAACAATGTCCGCGACAATCGTTGATCCCGCCAGCTGTGAAGTGCGTTCTGTCATACGATTCTTGTATGCAAAAGGATTGTCGGCTGCTGAAATTCATCGGGAATTATGCCTAGTTTATAAACCTACAGCTATGAGTGAAGGAAAGGTGAGACAATGGTGCTGTGATTTTAAACATGGACGAACAAATGTCCATGCCGAAGAGCGAAGTGGTAGGCCCAGTATTCTGACCGATGAAATTGTTTCGCAAGTGGAACAAAAACTGCGATGTGATCGTCGATTGACAATTAATGGCCTGGCTGAACAATATCCTCAACTTGGGCGCACTACTGTCTACAATATTGTTACGGAAAACCTCAGATACCACACATTGCGTGCAAGGTGGGTACCGAAAATGCTCACCGACCACCACAAAGAGCAAAGAATGTCCAGTGGATGAGAGTTTTTGGGTCGTTGGGAACTCTTTAAACCACCCACCGTACAATCCTAACCTTACACCCAGCGACTACTTCCTCTTCTTGCACTTGAAACAGTGGTTCGGTGGACAACGTTTCAAAACCGAAGAGGAACTCAAGAATGGCGTTGTCGATTGGTTCAACCCTCAGGCGGCGAGTTTCTATGCAGAGGGGTTAAAGAAGCTGGTGCAGCGGTACGAAAAATGCTTAGAAGTGAACGGCGATTATGTAGATAAGTGAAGTAGGTTTTTAGCTAACTAAAAGTGCCAATAAAATGTGTTTCATATGAGTATATTTTTTCCTGTGACCAAACGGGTCTTACTTTATGAACACGCCTCGTACTATCACACGTCATTTGATCAAATATTACCATGACATCACTTGACTTTTATACTTTCAACGACCTAGAGAAAAGCGTTCAATATGCTCAGCATCATTTCATTTTCTAACCTCTTATGACCTGAATTCCATTATTTGTAAATATGAAATGACGCGTCATTCCGCTAGCTACTTCATTTTTAGATATATATAATATATCTAAAAATCTGCAGGAAAATTCAACAAAATTGTACTCACCAATGACCGGTCTAGGCTCCGCTGACCACATTAACACAAAGGTTGCGTTTTTCGACCGTGTTCTTCCTGCCATCAGTCGCCATCCATCGTTTTTCATAACTCCCAAGTGCATCGTTAACTGTATAATTAAAAAAAATGAAGCTTATTAAACTTTTCTACGTTATAATACGTATTGAAAACCGCAGTCTTGGAGCGGTTAAAACATGTAGGAGATAAGTGAAGTTGAATGTGGCATATTTACATAAAATGGGAAATCCAACTCCTAAATGACTACGTTAGGACCATTATACATACATTACATATCATTCTTTGCTATTTTTACAAATTTATGGAACTATCTACCGATTTCTTTTAATAAGTAGGTATCCAGGGCATATTCTTACGGAATAGATATATGGAATTTTGTGAGAGGAAAATATTAGCATAAATATTATTCAGAAGTGCAGGAGAGATGGTACAACCCTGCCCCTTACGAAATAATACGATATTTAAGAACACTACCGTCTTATAAATGAAAAACATAGTACTTTGGATGGTTTTCCAATTTTTGGCTAGTAAATTATGAATCCATCCTGTATCATCTTTATAATAAAATACTGTACAATAGAGATTCAGGGGTGATATGGTGGAATCGTTCCACAATGACAGAATAATAAATAATGTTCTTATAGTGAAATGCTCACTGACTAAAAATAATTTTGTATAATTTGTGATAACAAATGTTTAGCCATTGGTATTTGTTCTAGTATATTCCCATTCATTTGAAATTACTGGTTTCACATACTTACATAAAATGATATATTTTCCATTTCAAAGAGAACAAGCGGAAATATACAATCACAGTTTTGGGATCCAAAAATAGAGAGATAGCAGAAGATGATCTCCAAGAGCTGTAATAATTTTCTATTGGGGTTGAGAGAATATTATTGCGTAAAAGTCGTCTTAAAACCTATTTTTCTTTTAGTGACAAAATTGATGGGGTCCATAAAATAGCTGTCGATTCAATTTTTAGACGGGTTTCCTTTTGAAAAATGTGACAAAAATATGCTAGGGTTCTTTCAAAATTCATTTCCATATGTATGTCTTATTGCTATAAAAATAAGAAGCTATTTATTTGATTCACACTATATCTGAACAGTAAGAAGGCTGATATGAAATGTGTGTAAATAAATCAATATGGTGTCGCTCGCTATCAGTTGCTAATTTAATAAAATATGGATTAATATAACTCTCTCAAAAAATGAAACCCTCAAGCTATATATTAGTTGCCTCTTGCAAAAGAAGTGGTCGTTTATTCGAGTGACGGTTTTATTTACACCATATTGAGTAATATTCAAGTGTTCAAATCAATTTAGAATAATATGGGTATGGAAATCCATATATCTTGAAAAAAATTAAGCAGATGTCTGACATAAAATTCCACACTTAATGAAAATCTTTTAGGATAAATAAATGAATTAGGACAGAACGCGGGGAGTAAACCCGTTTCTGCTGACAATTTGAATTATTATAGCATGATCAATCACTGGGAAACCTTTAATAAGCTCTAAATAAAATTAAATTTATCTTTACAGTTCTCCTAACATTAGAAATTTTCCAATCCTATTAGCATACTCTCATGTATAAATTTTGTTTATTCCGAAACGTGAATTTTTTTATTGTTGATAAATAATTAATTTATACTTGCTTTTGCTGCAGTCCTTAGATTTTTCTCAAAGGAAATTCAACAAATATTTTCAGTTACCTTTTTTATATTTTGACTATGTGACCAAGTTGATAACAAGCAAAATGATTTCGAATTAAAGAATAATGAAGAAATTCTGCGACGTTCCTTGAAATAGACATGGCATTATATGGCATTATATATTTTGAACTCCGCGATATATTTCATAAGTGTTTAATACGTTCACTATGCAATAGTATTATTGTGATACGAAGGAATTTTAATGGAATATAAATACGTCATACCTAATAATACACTTAAATTAGTTACAATATAATGTTTTTACTACTAATGCAACATTTAAAAAATTTTGTCGCATAATGTGAACTTCATTTTCGAATTTATAAATACATTTAGTGAAATCATTATTTCAATCGAATTATTATATGAACAACAAAGTAAGGGGTCCGTACTCCTTTAATGTAACATAATATACTATCAAATTAACACGTTAATTATTTTAAAACACTCAAATTTAATGATCGCCTATAAAGATCATATACCCACCACAGAAAGTTTAAAAAAAATTAAATTATACTAGGATCCCAGAATGGATGTCTTTGCTGTAATTAAACGATAAAATGCCTTAGTCACGCTATCATTGGAAAATAAAACTAAATAATCTTTTTGAATATTCTAGTTTGACTAATTTTGACTACTCTCGGATTTAAATTGAAATTAATTAGCTACAGTGTATACGTTACAATATTAAAAATGCCATTTCCCTTAGCAATGAAAGAAAATTCAGGGTTGAAGAAAACAAACAATTATGGTTTGAAGTCTCGGGCTTCATATTTAATGGTTGCTTGGCGTGACATGAGGATATTACCTCAAAGGTTGCTGATGAGGGCATTTGTCATAGAAGCTATAATGTAATATAAGGAATTATAAATACTATATCCCGCTATTGAAAATTTTGTGCCTTACGGACCCCGCATGTGTTTACGAAGTTTTGAATACATTAATTACTGCATACTTTTTTCTTGTCTCAACCCTTTAAATATTTTTTCTTAAGTTGAGAGGGAGCAGTAAATCAGAAATTTCTTTTCTTAAAAAAAACTCAGTGAAATTTATGGTAACAACAGGAAGCCAGAAGGTTCGAGACCTCATTGGCTAAGAAGTTTCTGAATTTATTCTGGTTTCCTTAAAGAGCCAGTTTTTGACAGCACAACAACTTATGAGAAATTTTGATACTGTTATCGTTTATTTGGCAAAATAACTATTATACATAAAATTATATTATACATTATACTCAGGTCACGTCTCTTACGGCCATCTAAAAAATTTCTTGACCTAAAAGCGAAACTCGTTTACAGTAAGAAATGGCTACGCCGTTGAGAGTACACTGATTATCTTGGAGCA
Source organism: Hetaerina titia (assembly GCA_037158775.1). Classification (NCBI taxonomy): domain Eukaryota; kingdom Metazoa; phylum Arthropoda; class Insecta; order Odonata; family Calopterygidae; genus Hetaerina; species Hetaerina titia. The sequence continues at coordinate 66,648,136 of CM073769.1, forward strand.
TTATTGAAGAATAAGAAGAATTATACCGTTACCGGTTAAACAGATCAGATTATACAAGGGAGGTTAACACACAACTCTCTGATACCTCTGCCTACCGGAAAATCCCCCAAGACCCAAATCCCGCACTTCAGGAGGAACTCGTTGAATTTGTCGATTCCAACCAATGAAGGTCTATCTCCTTCAGACTCGGCCCTCCTCTCCCCCTCCTCCCCCCCGCACCCCTCATTTCTATATCCTTCCGAAGATTCATAAGTGCGGGAATCCCGGTCGTCCGATTTTATCCTCCCGTAACTCCTCAACGGAAAGAATATCTGCGTTTGTAGACCACTCTTTGCAACCAATAGTCCACTCCCTACCGTCATTTACCAAAGATTCATACCATTTCCTCGAAAGGCTAAAACTATCCTCCCTACCTCCAAATTCCATGATTATCATGGCCACTATAGATGCCACATCCCTTTATACATCCATTCCCCACTCGAAAGGTCTCTCCACTCTCCAATACTACCTCTCCCAACGCCCTGAACCACACATACCCAGCACTGATTTTCTCCTTTGCCTTTCCAAGTTCATCCTCATCCGTAGTTCCTTCTCCTTTAACGATAAACTCTTCTTGCAAATCAAGCGTTGTGCTACGGGCAGCAGGTTCTATGCAAACCACTTTCTTGGTCTCGCAGAGAAACAATTCCGGAAACCTCTATTGGGACCAGATGATACACTCAAGGTATTGAAACATATCTCTATCTTTTACAATTTTATTCTCCAAAATTTCGAGAATGACATTCAAACAGTCCCAGTAGACGATTCTTAGGACGATTTATGGTGTTTTTTTCACGCATGTATTTACTTCAATACAAAAGAAGTTATTATGCTCCTAGTCTTTTAGCATTCCGTCCTAATCCATTCAGTCTAGGTTTGTTTTCTCTCCTTCTCCCGCCGTCACACAGTGCTCCTAGTGGATTCCCCCCTCCCACGGACAACTCGATCTGATCCCCAGGTAGAGGCGCCTCCTCCCGGCCATCCCTCCGCGTCTCGCTCCTCCCCACTCCGCCCACAAACCGCACTCCCGCACATCCCCAGCGCGTCGCCGTCGCGTCCCCGAGTGTCATCCCTCCCTTAACTTTTTCAATATCTCCATATCTCCCATTCAATCCGAATTGAGACATCTCCGTCCTTCATCTGTTCTCCCCAAACTGCCCCAGCTCAGCCTCCTCACCACCGCCATTCCTTATCTCCCTTAACTCTTCCAATCCGTCTTCATTTCCTCCATCACCTACATATATCTCCCACCCTCTATTCTTTTCCTCCCCACTCCGTCTTCTACTTACCCCTCCCCGGAACCACCCTCCACTCCGATCCGCTCCCTACGCCGGCCCCATACTTCTTCCTTCGTCTCATCATCCTCTTAGCCTCCCCTTTTCCTACACTCTCATCCCTCTTTCTTCCACCCCATTCTTCTCCCTCCCGAGTCCAAAGGGGAGGGGGGGGGGCAGGAACCATTTCGCCCGCTCATCGATTTGGGCTTTTCCATTTCTCCTACCAGCTCGTACAATCGCCCGGTCGTTCGTTTCCCGAAATTCTCCACACTGGCGTCCCAAAGAATAGAGGCTACGCAGTCCGATCAAACATTGTGCTTGGTTCATACATTCTCAAGAAGTTGGCCATGAATTAGATGTCAATGCTTGCCTTACTGATTTTCATGATGCAAGATAACAAATATCATATTTTAAGTTTTGTATAATGACGTTGAAATTATGGTAATTTGTACATATATTTCCTTACAGGCTGATGCCTTTTAATTAATCAGTTGAAATCTAGGTAAATCTCGAAACTCCAACCCAAAAAAACAAGGCTATTCGGATTCATCAAAAAAAAAATCAAACATAAAAAATGGTACCTGTTATACATTTAAATTAAAAAATCTATATGCTATTTTTATTTGATACGTATTTTAATTTTTCTTGCTTCACAGTAGCACAATTCCTAAAGAAAATTGTTTTCACGTTCCTATATGGCCTACCCACAATATTTAAAGCCAAGTTTTGAGTTTTAGCGAAGGAATATAATTTTAAAATAGCATTTCCGGGTAATGAAATACAATTTTTATATTCTTAAGCTATTAAGCCATAAAAATATGAATGGGAGTTTTGTTATGATTTCAATGAATAGTAATATTTATGCTCGAATCAATTAATAGCATTGAAATCAGTCATAAAAATGATTATAATGTAAAACATTTAAGGTAAAAATATTATCCATTTATTTAATATAATAGGTTCAGGATTCGCTAAATCGAAGACTAATCTGATTCACCGGATACTCCTTTTTTTACCAGTTAATGTTTTGGTTTTCGAAAGCAAGTAAATTCTATTTTCACATTTTATTGTTTAGTAAGTCAATATAGGCTAACTTTTCCACTTGATACAGTTGCATTACCTTAACTGTCCTATTAGTAACACTCTACCTTATTCAGAGTCATTAATCGACATTTTGTTTCCACTTTAATTGTCAATTACAGGGTTTATTGCCGCTCTTCGAGCGGTTGTTCTGTTTTATTATTGATAACGCCGAAGTTAAAAGGTGTTTTTTAAAGAGAAGTGAATTTAAAAGAGAAAAGAACCTACATAGAAAGTGAAAATATAAAGAGTAATATAAGCTGTAAATAAAACAAATTGTAGAAAAGGAGTGGAGAGTGAGGGCTGAGAAAACGGGCCATATGTTTCCTATGCTAACACTAATATATCTCTGTAGAATATATTCTCAATATTTGGTCAGAGAGGTGTACTTCCTCTGTTTTCCATTAGTCAAGCTTCATTCATACGAAAGTGGTAGAATTTTATATCATAATTTCGCGCCCGCATCATTAACTGATTAAGAGGCATATTTGGAGAACCATGTGCTGAGGATTGCTACAAAAAAATTTCCGATGGTGAAAACGCTTCTTACACTTTTCAAAGGTAAATACATGGTGTCTAAATGCTATATTTCAAACAGGGTGCGATTATGAGTGCATTGCTTAATAGCTCCAGAATCTGATAACGTCTCGCATACGAATATATAAATGAATTATCTCCGGCCAGACTTGAATGAAAATACGTACTTGATATTTCGACAAAATTGAATTTTATTTATCATGCAACCATCCTGAAGCATTAAAAGTGATTTGAAACATTACGACTAAGACCAATGGAAGGTTAGGAATCACATAATTTAAGTGTTGACGGCGTAGCAAGAGTAATGAATTTTATTTATTTATATTAATTTGACATTGCTCTTGTCTGCATTTCGTATAAAACTTTGCGCTGTATTTTTAGACACACATTTATGGGGAAAACGCTCGAAAAAAATTAGAATGGTAAATTGAATATGCGAAGTCAATAATCGTGACAATGCACGGCCTCCGTTCCCGTGCGGTGGAGGAAGTTACGCGGAACTCGCCTCTGTCTTCTTCTCCGTAATCGCTCCAAGGTGACCTCTTGGGAGGATATGGGATGGCGTAAGCTTCAGGACGTAAGGATAACTGTCAGCCTCCTGCAGCCAGCCGGCGGCCCGGTGGGCATTGAATGGGTGTCGCCGTATTAATTGCCACCCGTCCTCCGGGGCGTAAGCGGGGTCGGATCTGCATGAGATTTTCAAACTCCGCAGGACTTGATTAGATTCCGTGTGTCTAGGTACCCAATTGGACGTACTCTAAATATCTTTATGTAACTGTGACGGAGACATCCTCCCTCAATCAAGGAGTGCGGGGGAGGTTGAGGGGTTGGTGCAGTGGTGAGGGGGAGACGCCGGCGACTGTCTGAGTGCGGGGCGTTAGTTAAGGACTCCACTCACACACCCACAAATACGATGAGTTCATCGTGCAGCGGGAACGATGACGTAGTTTTTGAGGAGGAGCGAGTGCGGGGGAGGGGGCGAATGCTGAGGAGGAGGGGATGGGGTGGCGGTGGCCGGGATGAACGAGACGACTGTGCGGGTCGGAATTTCGAGGGCGCGTGGGTCGGGGCGGGGGTGTGCTAGCGAGGGAGGTGAGTAGAGGGTTTTAGAGGGTGGGGGGGGGGATGTATCGGTGTCTGTGGTGGTGACGCGATCCGCTGCACAAGATCCCCTCATAACGCGGTGCACGGCGCCCTCTCTTCTTTTCAGTGAACTTTATCTCCCGCTCGAATCCAGCTCTCCTCCTCTATCTCTATGTATTTATTCATCCCACCTTACACTCTTGTGTGCGACCGAGTGTGCGGGTGTGTGTGTGTGTGTGTGTTTGGGAGGGTGGGTGGGTGTGTATGTGGGTGTGTTTAAAAGCGCCGTATCGTGTCGCATCAATCCTCTCTCACTTTCCAGGCATCCCCCACTCCACCAACATCTCCTCTTCCCCACTCCGTTCCGATTACGTCTGCCCCCCCCCCCAACGCTCCCCCTCACGTAGTTCCCACGCCTCCTCTCAAGCCTCGCCCCCACACCGACGCCCCCCTCTGAAGTATCTCAGCCCTTACTCCGCCACGGCAGCCGCCAATGAATATTCAATTCCTTAAGTCCTGTACTCGCTCGCTGCAACCCTCTCTCTCTCTCCTTCCCACTCTCTCCGTCTATCTCTCTCCACCCTTGCCTTGTGATATTTTCCCTTGTCCCTCCCTTGTCCTTCTCTCGCTCTCACCCTCCCCATTTTGCAGCTAGCAACTACATTTCCTCCTCCTCCGCCCGTCCTCGATGTCTTTCCGTCCATTTCCCCGTCTTCGTTCACCCCTCTCCACTCAACGATCACGCATGTCTAAACCCTCCTTCACCCTGTCCTCCAAATCAGTTCACTTCTACCGCCTGCGAGACATGGGGCGTTCTACTGTGATAGGGCAACGCGGGTTTTCAGGGCATCCATTACGATCGATTAGTATCGGGTTAAATGGCGTCCATTGTTTCGAATTTCTAACTTCAGCATTCATTTGCTCCTCTCCACAAAATCCATTTGGTTAGAAATTTGACATCAAATAACGACACCTTTTCGACGTTGGAATTGAAGCGCGTGCATACACACACACACTCAAAGCAATCCGCCATACAAAAATGAGCTTGATCAACTGATCCCCATGGTCAATAGTAGAAGACGTTACATAGTATTCTGTCATAAATTTACAGGAAAGAGGGACAAATGAAAAAGAAATTATCAACCTGCGGATGTCTGGGGTTCTTAGAAAGCTTTGAGAATTAAATATTTTAAGAAATCTTTATAGGGAGACAATTCAAGAACATTGAATCCACCGAATTCACATTTGTGGAACTACTCTAAAGGAGATACCAGCCATGGAATTTTATATTTTTTAAATTTAGTTAAAAATATACTCTTATATATATCGTTAAACAATTGATAATGATTTTATTTTATTCTGTTTTCAATTTTAAGGGAAATAGAACATTTAAATTGGTTTCTCAACGATATGATGGGAAATGCTTCCTGGTATGTAGCACCTAGCTCTTTTTCTTGCAGCAATAAATTCAATAGAATCTCTTTACCTCTATTCATTTGATTACATTCATGATTGAAATTATACTTCAGGAAAAACCCATTTTACTAGATAATAAACAAGTCTGTCATTTACTGCTACCCTTTGTGCCATATTTTCAATGGTAACAGCCAATATTTATTTTAGATTGAATTCTCTTTCTTCAGAGAGAGCATTCAATTCTAAAATTAACTTTTACTTCACTCAATATGCATTTCTGAACAGTTTGTTGCCATGCATTTCAAATCTACGAAAATGGCATTATATCACAATGGATTAAAACTTAGAATTACATATTAATACTAATAATTGTCATTATTGTTAATTATTAGAATTAAGTATTGCTACATTATTGTTACTATTGTTGTATATTACTAGAAGTAATTCAAGTGTAAGGCCAAATACGATTTAAATTAAGACATTAATGCTCTTAAGGAATTAATTTCATTATTGCGTAGCATTTCTTGATTGAACAATTGAATTTAAGATTTGAGAACAATAAAAAACTACATGATTCTCTTATAAATTCATATAAGAACCTAGAACCTATGAAAGAAGTCCAAGGTCGCCTTTTTATTATTAAGGTTCTTGCCAGGCGTTAGGTCGTAGCCTATCCCAGATGGCATTCAGACATGAGTTCTTATAGGTGACATCTCATAAGGAGCGAGCAGTAAATGTGGGAGCTTTTCCTCAAGTGCTGACTGGTAACCTGACTGGTAGATGTGTATAGTATCTAGTCTTTTTCTGAAAATTCCGATCTTTCACTTGATATATGTTCTCACTGGTCCATTTTTTATGATAACTAATTTTATTTAAATCTCAAAATTTTGCAAAACCCGTATCTTCACCTACAAAAATTTATTTCACTGACAAGACTAATATTAAAAATAACGTCTACACTGGAAAAAATTTCATTTCTCCTTATTATTTTAAAAATACCAGAAGAAATTAACTAAATTTTGAAATATTTTAAGAGGTGTTCTGGACATAAGGATATAAAACAACAAGTTTCATTTCGTAAGTTGTAACATATAGACTACACATTAGAGGAAGAAATGAAGACTCTAGATTTACAGTTCATAGTGTATGATTCCTTGATGAAATCATCGTAAAGGTGGATTGGTATTCAGTTTCATTTTGTACTGACGAAATTAAAAAGGCTAATAATTAGAAACCCATAAAATACTTTTATTAGAAAGTCGATTGTCGATGATGATGTGTCAGCATGATGTATAGTTTCCTAGACATCCTTATTTCGACATGGTTTATCAAATGAACCCCGACAGTGAAGTAGGTTTTATATTTCACTATTTAATAGTAAGTATACTTTCTCCACCTTGATCCGAATAATATTTAATTTAGCAAGAAGAAATTTCAGCAGAGGAATATTTTCCAGGTAAAAACCAGGTGCACCAGATGCCTCACCAGACTGCCTCCTAGCTCCCGATTGGAAAACCTTCCAACGCCGTGTCAAAATAAGGATTAATTGCCGAAGGGACATTTACAGAGCGTTGACCCCCTCCCCTCTCTCTCTCAGTTCATACGTTGGTATCTCATTCCGCTTTCTACCTCAGTCTTCCATTCCGCAGACCAGTTCTCCAGCTTCATCTCAAAATTTCCATCAACCTCCCGCTCGCAAGCCCAGTGCGCCCCGGGTCCTCTCAATTCTCACGCATAACCACTTCAAACCTGTCCTCTCTCTCCTCAACAACTCCCGCCTTCCCGTGACCTCTATCCCTTAAATCCATCCATTCCCTCTAGTGCTAGTCTAGCGCATTAGGCCACTCACCATGTCTCCCTACTCCCTCTCTCTCTGACTCTCTATCTCTCTCGCTATTTGCATGCTTTTCTCTACTCCGCTACCCTTTGTATACATTCTGCCTCGATGCCCCGTTCGTTCTATTCATCGAAAATTATTTGCAATAGCCAGAAATAGCGACATTAATCATCTTAGAATGCTCGATTAAATATTTGCCATATCTTTTATTTTAATAAATATTTGTATTCCAAACATTCTTTCTGTTTGTCTGTTTGTCTGTTTTTTCCCCACACGCATAACTAGTAGCAGTAGACCTCAGGAAACAGATGAGATAGAGTCAGTGGATAATATTTGTCTGAAATATTGAACCATGTAACTCTAACCTCTGCCTCATTTTGATTTTAAAATTAACGAAAATGTTGCTAAAATAATTTCAAAATTTGAATGAATGACTTCATACCAAATTATATGAAAAATCTGTATTTGAAAAAATACCTATAACCTTAAAGTATTGAGACTAGACACGCATGAAAAAAAAAGTTGCCTATAAAACGTAATGATATTAATTTGAGGTCAAAAGAAGGGTTAAGGATGGATATATTAAGTAAAGGTATAGGAAATCCAAAAAAATTATTTTCGCTTTTGATAGGAATTCCCTCTGAATACAGCTTGTACTTTTCTTAATTGAATCCTGGTGCAAAATAATTATTCCATATACACACATTCATTAAATATTCATTTTGTGTTTAAATTGCACTTGTACAACAATGGAAATCATTAAAATGATCCTTCTGTTTCATACAATTCTCATTTTCGCTTATGCTTCCGACATTCAATGTGCCCACCAAAATCTGGTAGAAGGATCTGAACACCTTGGGTCCTGCTCCTCTTGGCTACGAGCCTGACGGTTTGTTCGTGGAAAATGACGTCCTATCCGACGCGATTCATCAGTCCTTTCATTAGGTATTTCCCAGCGTCTATGTTTCCCTCTTTCTCCCTCCTCCTCCCTCTCTCACCTTAATATAGCTTTCTATCCTTCTTCGAACCACTTTGTGGCCAATCCTTCCATTTCCTTTTCCTCCCTCATCATTCCACTTCTCCCCCCCCACTCTCTACATTCTCCATTCGTGTCCCCTCGCAGCCTAAATCCCTGCTTACCGCCCCTCCATTTTGTGCTGCGTCTCTTCAATCCGACCCATGGACTACATTTTGCTCTATGCCCTGCCCGTTTCATTTCGGGAGGCCATCGCTGTCCGCCCCCTTCTCCTTCTCCGACCCCCCCTGCTAGCGGAGTGGAAAATGAGGAGGGTAGGAGATGAAGAAGGAGGCGGTCTTCACGTGAGCATGATCCTTTGTCTTAAATCATGCCATTTTGGAATACCTATTTTCATTTTTTACTTATAGCCCTTATTAAAAAAAATGTGAAAGCATGTCCTAGTTATGTTTTTTCCCTATAAAAATTAATGTTGCTTTCTAAAATGCTCATAAGTTTGCTTACTCGTCAATTAATTATTTTTTGCCATATCGAACATTATAAGTTAACCAATACCTATAAATGTTTTATGAAAGATGATACCACTTTAAAGTCAGTATTTTCAGGAGGCTCGTCACAACAATCAAGTGACAAACTAACTGGAGATAGTTCAACTTTCAAAGTCCATCTTTTTTGAGGGAAATTAAGAAATACATAGCATAATCAAGAGATCACGAGTAAATCCAGGACTAACAGAAAATATAACGTTCGTATAAACGTGTGTGTCTTATGAAAAGAAAATCTATTTTCTATAACTCTGTTAATATATGCCAGAGAGTAAAGTGAAAACTGCCGTACCGGGTAGTTAACTTAACATTAAATGCTAAAATAAATTAGTCAGCGAAGTCAAGTCATCAGAAATCCGCGACATTTGGAACAAAACGCCGGAATACGGGTGACATTCCTTTTAAAAAATAATACCGTCGTTTGCATGTTACGTAACTCCCTTCCCTTATTCCCAAGCCCTCGGCAGCAAAACTCAAGTGCAGCACTACTGCTACCTGACTTAGGTAAAAAATCGATGTGATAGAGTTTCACTTCAAGTGCCTTCAAAAAATCCCTGAGGCTGCAAGAGTGTATTATACTCAATGTGCGCTGCCTGGAACTTTTCCGGGTCCTTGCAGATCCCATTCTTTCCAACACGGTTCGATTTCAAACCCTGCCCCGCACCCCGTCCCCTCCTCTCATTCACCTCCGGCCACTACCCTTCCTCTCACCCACCCTCCCGGAATCTCTAATCCGGGCTCCTTTTGTCTCCGCCCTCTCCTCTCCTCCGCCACTCCACACGACCCCTCCTCCTTCCCCCGTCCCCCCACACCCGCGTGACCCATCCTCTCGCCTTCCCTCCCACCCCCATCACCAAGAATTCGCCTTTTGTTCGGTTCTCATTCCCCAACCGCCTCTCCTTCCCTCGCCCTCATCCCCCACCATCCCCCGCTGGCACACTCCCCACTAAAGCTCCCTTCCTCCTCTCGCACTTCATAGAAAATACTATTTCAGGGTCTCATATCACTATGGTTCCTATCCGCTATTGAAAATTGACCATTGGTAGTTGTGCGGTTTCACACTAAAACCAAGTGGGCTTCCCCACGCTGCAATGCAAATAATACGGAAGCCTCAAGCCTAAACCGAGTGATCCGAGCGAATCTTTTCGGAGAACGCAGCATTGAGAGACGGAGTTCTTGAAAGAAATGGTCCTGTTTCAATATTTTTGAGATGCCTCGTAGTTCACTTTCAAGAAGGAACGGTTGAGGGTAACTATTGAATTTGACGATTCAGGAAAGTCGGCCTATGATGCATATGAAAATGCAACAGAATGTCGGGTCGTTTTTCGAACATCTTTCTGATAAAAGATTTCACGTACCACCAAATATAGTTGGGAATATTACACATTTCTCAAAAGTGATCGAATTTTAAGCTGCTGAATCTATATGATTTTAATGATACATTTCAGGCCATCGTGTTCATAGTGGAGGTAATTCCAGTAAACTTTTAAGAAAATATTTTGAGTGGGGAATGCAATTTTCATGGACACGACATTTCTATTTCTTTTTCTTGTCATTCGTCGTTTCTGTAACTGGGTACAGCATTTAGTACAGTGACTAACACTTTGTCTCACTAGTTGGATTTGTAACAGCCCCGTAATATATATAACCACGATGAACCCGGTGACTTAAGTGATATTAGAAAGCTTTCACCTCACCTTGCTTAGTTTTGAAATGAAGAAGATCCCAAAATGTAAAATAAACTTTTGCTGAATATTAAAGAAATAACAATGATCGACAATTCTTCTTTAAACTTATCCAAAATGTAACCGTTTTCTTGGAGAAAAGCAGCCATAATATTTACCATAAATATTCACAAATAACACCACAAAATTCCTATTTTTTCATCGGTCAATTCATCCTTTCAGAGGAGTAATGACTTTTTTTTAACTAAATATTGAAACATATTTGGAAATTGAAAATAGAGACAATTTTTTATTGGATTTAACTACGAATGGACAAGTGTACGTGACATGAGGCATTCTACGTAAAAAACACTCTGGTAGTTAGTTTTGTTAGTGATATTACAACTCGATACACACAAAAACTATTTCTAACATGAATTATTGAATTGAAAGCGAAAAAATGTTAATAAGGAAAACATTTTTTGGACATAAAGAAGCTCATAATATATTATTACCTTATGATTTCCATGTGAATACACTTGATACATACATGCTCATCATAATAGCTTCCTGGAATATTATGATGCTAAACAGAAAATAGACAAAATAATGCAAAATGCCCGTTACGATGGAAGAGAAACATTGTCTTCCAATGAATGAAGGATCATGACTGTATCTTGGAGTTAGATCGTCCTGAACAATGTTCAAGTAGTGCTCAAGTAAGGCTCTAATTACAGTTCTTTGCATTTCATAATTGCACAAACTTTGACGGTATTTAATTATTTTTTATCTACTTGAAACTATTTTGTTTACACCCGAAAAGTATTTTTAAGTATTTAATAAAAACGCTTCCATTTCTTCGATTGTAACAGTATCGAAATAAATTTCGAAGATACAGTCTGAAATTCAGTTTCTTTCATAAAACATCATCGGTAGAATACGGTTACATCTCGATGTACGAGTATAATACATCGATTGCACGAAAAAAATCAGTTTACATGAATATATTAAGGCTGAAATGGTGGGTTAGTTCCTCTTCGGCATCCTCAACTCATTTCTTTTCTCTATCCTTGCGTCCTTATCCTTCATCGCTCTCTCCCACTGGTCGCCCGCTCCCACTGGTCTCGGCCTCGAGCAGTCTAGAACCTCACCCAAAGACCACCACATCCTCAGCGCCCTCTCTCTCTCTCTGCTGCGCTGGCTCACTCAAGGCCCTCCTCTAGCACCTTCTCCTTTGCCGCAAAGGGTCCGAGCCTCACCCTCTCTCTCTTACGGCTCCACTCCTACCCCCGTCCCTTTATCGGTCAGCATCGACCCTGCCTTAAATGCAGTCCCCCCCCCCAAAACCCCTCTCTCTTGGTTCTTTTCCCCTTTATATCCATCGCTCTTTCTCTACCGTTCTTTCAGTGCATACAGTGTGGCTCTCCTTTCCTCCATGAGGAAATTGAGAATGTGAAGTAAAGCTTCTAAGATCTACGGAAGGATCCATTGCCGTCAATCCCTTTTAGATCCTGAAACAGTGTTGATGTCACACTTTAGAATCCCTATGCTAACATAAATATGATTAAATTCCAAGAAACTGCGGAAGATGCCGCAAGAGTAACTTTTAACGGAGTCATCCGCTAATATACATTTCAATACCGGTCAAGGCGAATGATTTTTACACTCTGAAATTGCTGAATTGAAATAAATATAATTACTTTTTATTTTGCTTGAAAAATTTTGCTCACGTTCTTATTAAATACAGAAGATTATTACTTCTATTTTTCATAAAGCGTATTGCTTGCTGCCTCAGTATATTACTTATATCGCTATGCTACCTGTCGATACGTATTTTTTCTGTGAATTTGTTTAATTTTTCTTAGTTTTACTGCAAAAAAACCTGATTCGCTCGTAGCCATGCCATCTTATTCTCTTCCATTCAGTACGTTTTCAATATTTTTCCTTTTTCTCGCTATCTTCTGAATGGCATTCATACATATATTTATCCCTCTTCCTTTATCTCCCATTCTTCTCTCAATCTCTTTCACCCCGTTCCCGCTGTCACTTCCTGCTCTCTTTCCTCTCGGTATTATTCATTCCTATCGCTCCAGCAGGGACCTTAGTCCATTTCCACTTCCTCCACCTTTAAAATACCTTCTTCTCTGTCACTACCTTTCTCATACTAGATTACATGCGACTGACTCACTTATTCTTTACTTCCTCACAATGTTATTTCGTCTAAATTCCAAATGAGTCTTTCTGAATGGTAAAAAAATAAAAGTTCAAAAATTTATTCCTAGAGCGAAATATTATTATGAAAGAGAGCTCTAAAATTGCATATTAAATGGCTTGCTTTACAATTTTTTTGCATCTTCCAATAAATCGAGAGGGAAAAATGTTCTTGTCTAACAAATCTTATGTTTCGTTTACTCACTTATAGTTTCTAACACGTGTGCCTGCTTGCGAGAGAAATCTTTTCAATGTACTATTAGCATCAAATGGTATATTTTTCATGATGAAATACGATATAGTCATGACTATTTCTCTTTTAAAATCTAATATGTATATATATATATATATATATATATATTGTTGAGTGAGTTGGAGGTTCAGTGCGATAAATATGGGATGAGAATCAATATTAATAAAACAAAGGTTATGCGATTTTCCAGAAAGAAAAAGGCTAAGCTAAATATTAAAATAGGCGGGGAAAAAATAGAGCAGGTAGAACAGTTTACATATCTCGGAAGTGTTTTGGACCAATACGGTCAAAGTGGTAGGGATGTAAGGAGAAGTATTGCGCTAGGCAAGGAGGCTTTCTCAAGGAGGAGGGAGTTGATGACGGGGACGTTGAGTAGGGATGTTAAGACAAGACTCGTAAAAACTCTGATATGGAGCGTAGCTATGCACGGCGCGGAAACGCGGTCACTGAAGCAGGAGGATAGACGTAGATTGGAGGCTTTTGAAATGTGGGTGTGGAGAAGAATGGAGAAGGTGAAATGGACCGAAAGGAAAACAAATGAGGAAGTACTAGAAATGGTGGGGGAGGAGAGGGGTTTGTTGAGAGAAATCCTATGGAGGCAGAAAAAATGGATGAAAGGCGTATTGAGCGGTAGTGGAATGTTGAAGAGGGTAATAGAGGGGAGAATGTTGGGCAAGCGAGGTAAGGGTAGGAACAGGATAGGGATGTTGGACGGGATGAAGGGAGGAAAGAAGTACACCGAGATGAAGAGGGACCTGATATAGATTAGTTTGCTAGGTGGGGAGTCACAAAATGTTTATTTGATAGTTGTGTTCATCCAAAAACCTACCTTAACCGGTAGATTACCTAATAATAATAATATATATACATTCTGCTTTTAAATATGCCACTTGAAATCACAGGTTAGATTTATTTTCCCATAATTCGTTCACTCAGAAGTAAAAACTTATTCCGAGAAAAAGTTGTTTCAGTTGATAATATGTTTTTCACTCAATTCTTTTTTAAGTTGGCTTACTTCAAATTGGTCAAAAATGTAGCAAATATAAAATTATAAATCAATTAGGATTTGGTCCGGGGAACTCTTCCATTGAATATATAACTTCTATTCTGAAATGGGAATCATAAAACGTCTCATAGATCTCCCTTTAAAAGATTAAAGTGTGCTATTAACTCAAAACATAATTATTAATTGATGAAATGGAAGTGTGTTGAAAGTTGCAATGCTTTTAAAAGCACATAATTTGAATAATTATACCGATTAGGCTTTCTTTTGCGGCCTCCCTTTTGTAACACTTTTACGCTATACGAAAACGCCTGATAGTGACATGGGACAATTTTTATGAGTCCTAATGATGCCTCATACGTCCTAATAGCTCTTTCACCCTACATTTTCATTATTTGGGTTATACAATAATTTGTTCCTAGGTATTCCTCGTGGAATTCACCCTCCTATGTTGGCTTTGTTTATATTCCTGAGGAATTCAATAGGCCTCGAAAAGTCCCCAATCCATCAAGTATTTCTTTTCAATATACAGAAGTAAAAGTAAGTAAACCGATTTTTCCTGGGGAAGCGGACTACAGGAGTGGGACAATTTGTGGCGGAAAAAATTGTGAGAGATCTTGTACGCAACCCACGTCAGTTTTCTGCGGGTCGTTACAGTCTGAGGATCGCTACTAGACTGAACCCGTTCGAGGGTCGAGTCACAAATGCACGATCCCGCTTTCCATGGAGCAATGATATGCGATAAAATGTTGTGCTAAACACGGGAAATGGGATTCAGAGATCATGACCATGGGTTAGGGGGCTCATGTATGTGGAGGAATTTCTCAAATGATGGTTTTCTGCTTGCACAGGATGTTCTCGGAGGGCAACTAGGAGATTGACGATGAGGAGTGCCCCGGACATCCATCAACAACACAGTGTGATGAAAATGTGCAAAAGGTAAGGCACAGGCTCAACTCTGTTCGACCCCCAAGTCACAGAGTGGAATATTCAGAAAACCACAGTGCATTACATTCTTATAGAAGGTTAACCATTGGAAAGGTGTGCAAAATGGTCCCTAGGGTGCTGTCGGAAGACTGCTTGTGTGACAATCTTGCATTGAACCTCTTGGAATACTGTGAAAGTGACCCGAATTTTTTTGGACTAGGTGATTACTGGTGACGAGACTTGGACATTTGTGTATGACCCAAGTACAACCCCATTGAGTACCATTTTGGACCACTGGAGTATGTTAAAGAGGCCGTGACGAAGTACCTGAACGAGATTCCCGTCGACGCCTTCCAGGAAGCGTACCAGAAGCGTGACAGAGGCTGACATCTGTGTGCTTTGATCTGCGATAAAGTTTTCCCCCGATTTATTTTTTTTTGAGACAGACCATGTAGTCCTCCGTTTTACGTTTTCCTTTGGCTATTTTGTACTCCATCGTAAAGCATATTAGCTGTCCATTTAATGGGAAGCGACCTTAATAACCACTAGCTATTATCAATCGTGCATAAGTAAAACTGACACAATAATAAAATTTGAAAAAAAACAAAGCAATAGTTAAGTTTTATGAAATGGTCAAAAGCGAATTTCAATGAACGCACGGAATACAGAAAAAAGCGCAAATAAATACGGATTTGTTATTAAGAAGTTATCAACTCGATTGAAAAATGTTTATCAAGATTAAAGATGATTTTTATGACTAAAATGACTAAAAGTCGTTACTGTGTTGATCCCTTATTGTTATTGCAAAAATTATACTGTGTGTGCGCGTGCGTGTTCCTACATTTATTCAAAATCTGAGGATAAATTGGTAAATAGTGATAATAGAAAAGGATTAGTAAGAATGCTATGCATTAAAAACTTGAAGTATTATTTCTTGATAACCTCATTTCCACCTATGTGCACTTAAAAATTACTCCGTTCTCAAAGTCTGCTTTATCCACCGATTAAATTCATTTGTAAAACTATTACGAAACATTTAGCGTATTTGCTCAAAATATTTGCCAAAACTGACGTAATTATTGAGCGATATTAACCAACATCGAAATAAACTTCATCAAATAGCCATGATTAAATTTCTCGCTCGTCAAAATTAAACAGTACTCACATGCCAAAATTCATATTTTTCGCTCTATTCTCGCTACCCACAGCATTCTGAAACCTAAAAACTGCCCCATTAATCTCATTTTTAGTAACTAAATTTCTAGTCGTTACCTAGCAGGACTCTCTACTCAACTACTCAATCCTAATACGTTTCCTTCTCTTTCAAGTCCAATCCCATCTTCCGTTAATCCGTTTTCGTATCCCCTTGGCCAAATCGTTCGTCCTCCGTGTACCTTTCGCTCCCCACCTCCTCTCTCCTGCCTCCATGTTCTCACATTCCTTTCCCCACGTCTCTACCTACCCTTGCCCTCGGCTTTTCCCCACTCTGTCTCTATCTCTAACCCCGAAACACTTGCCCACCCTCGAATAAAAATGTCTCGCAATTTATCGGCAATCTCTTCCTTTCCTATTACGAAGTTTTGCCAGGTATCACGTCCCTCAGATTCTATTCTCTCACCTTTTATAGATACCACTGCTCTGAGGTAAGACTTTTTTCGGAGAAACGTTTTCCGTACGATTTACATTTCATGCTCTATCGATGTAGTCACAGCGAGGATTGGGCTCATTTTCCGTGATAATTGTTTTTACAAGATAAGTGTTTCTCGGAAATACGAACAACTACCGAGTCATGACCGGAGTGGAGCATTGCTTTTACAATTATGTGATTTTTGTGATGGCAGCGTGACTATAGTCATTGTGTCGAAACGATAATTTTGTCTTGTAGCGTTTATTTTTGTTGAAAGGGAAAAGTTATGATCTCTTCCATCAAACAATCGTTCACAACACTTAATGTTGCCCTTGATTATGCGTGCTTTGGCATTGAATTTTTTCCTTGAATGCTTACATATAACCAGTTGAAGGCAATCAAAAAATTAACTTCTTCATCCATAATTTCTCCAGATAGACGTGAATTGGATACGCTACAGCAGCATGATGTATAAAGGGAGTGAAACGGTTAAAATGGAAACGAAAAATTCTCTTTCCACATAATTTAAGTGGTAAATATTTTTTCTGAAGAGATTGAATAATAAATACACTATCGTTTTTACCCTGGTACAAATAGTCGAAGAGATATAATGAAAAACATCATAAATGTTAAACCATTTTGAGAGTCAACACACAACCCTTCGAAATAAAGAAAGCCCTAATCAGCAGACTCAGGAGGTTCTCAGAAATTGGAGACCTATTTCTGACGTTATCCGTCGATATTTAATCTCGCAGGAGATCAACGCTAAACGAGATAAGGAAAGCGTTAATGCCATAATGAATAGCGATACCCCCACGGACAACACCTGAATTTCACCGGCAATCGAATTATCAATATTTTACGCCCCGAAGATGAGTTCACATTCTTATCGGAATAAGTCCGGTGGCACGAGAGACAAGGAAGGGTATATTTCTATTTTTTTCCGCTGATATAGATTATAACAATCATTTCTCTCTTAATAATGTTTAAAATAGGATTTAGAAACCAGAAGATAGTCTTAGAGTAGTAATTAATGCCCACTTTCTTCGAATTTAATACATCCATTTGATATTATCGTTTCGAATTTATTACAAGATTGCTTCAGTGCAGACGTGTGCACAATATCATTATCACACAAACACTCACGCAAAAGTATGGAATAATTAAATAATAAAATAGCATGAGCTAATAAAAGTCACTTTAAATAAAGATAAAGATAACGAAACACTTACAGAAGCGCTTAATTTTTAATATAACGATAGGAGAAAACTTACAGAAAGAAAACGCAAAAAGGGCCTCACATGGTGGGTGTACTAACTTCTCTTTGCCTGGTGAAGGCAATATGACCACGGAAAACGTTAGTGAGCCACCTTTGAGTGTCCATTTTGTTTCCTGTGTGTTTGTAGTACATATGTGTGTGTGTGTGTATATATACTCGTATATATATAAACACAGGCGTATATATACATACACTAGGAAAACGCGGGCAAGGTAGAACACAATTCAATATATTAAATTACTTGAAAACTATTTATACACGAAACATATAAAATATTATTATTATGGCAAAAAAATTACCTTTTCCTTTGAATTCCTCTACATATTTTAACCCTATCGCCCATATCTCCTCCCATTCGTTAAAATCCCATTTCCCTTATTCCGACTCTCATCGTCTCTTTCCATGCCTCATCATTTATTTATCCAAACTTTCCGCTTGTAGATGACCCGGGTTGGAGCGGTTTGTGCCCTTGCGAATTAAAAGTTCTGACCGCGAGATACAACCGAATTGAAATATTTCGTGCTCCCTCCCATTGTTGCCCGGAGAAGGAAGCACGTGTGAAAAGTTATAAGGAAATCCCAGCTAGGGTCACCAGTCGTTACTTTGTCGAGTTTTTTTCATTTGGGCTCACGACCGAAAAACAACTTTTTGCCTCAAAATGAAAATCCTCTCGGCTACCACCCCGGGTTGGTACACTTTAACGTCATCGTGTGCTCTAATTAAGCGCCGCCCGAGGACCAGTTTTGATAAGGAGGCAGGCATTCAGGACGGGACATGGAGCTCGACATTTGAAGGTTGACGTTAAAAATGGTTCATAGAGAAGGACTCCAACATTGTCGTGGCAAATCTCCTACTTCGCACGTCACGGGGAATGGATTACTACTCGGTTATTCGTGTGGGCAACGCGCTCGCCGTATGACTCGTGGATTGCGGGTATGAATGCAGTTTCATGCATGGATGATGCCCGTCATGCAATAAATTTTCATTACGTGAATATGCGATGAGATGTGGTGACCTTAGTTTTTGGAACACATTAAAAACCCAATACCGCTAGCATGCAGAATATCGGATTTCCTGCTATTATTACTTCAAAAAATCCTCTGTCTTTCAGGGAGGAAAGAGACAAAATGGGTCGATCGGTCTGCTGTAAACTCAAGACCTCGTTATTAAATAGATGGTAATAGAAAATTTTCCGCTGTGGAATGGCTATTTTTATGACCATTAAAACAAAGTCGGCCCTGATGGTAGATATCGCTTAAGTTTAGAGGTGTCATCAGAAAAAAATAGGGAGACCAAGAGTAAGATTTATTTGTACAGAAAAGATATTCTTTCCCATTAAAAAGTTACCGTATGACTGGCCCGTAATAGTATCCGCATATATTAATATACTAGTATGAAGATATGCAAAATTATGTGTAGGAAACGACAAAAGTTTTTATTGTGAAATGACAGTAGAAAGACAATCGATTGGACCCAGAGACTGTTTTTTGTAATTATTCCCAGAAATGTGTAAAATTTTAAATATTGCAAAATAAATTTAGAGTTAAATTCACACAAGATAACATAAATCAGATTAAAAATCAATGTCTCCTATTCAAAATATTTAGCCTCTTTTTAATTCTTCTATAACCACCAAGTAATCACGCTTTTACAATTGATAAATGGTAAAATCGTGCACTAGTTAGGGAAACTAAATTTATTCTTGCTTCACGTTTAACATTTATATAATACTCAAAAAGCCACCAAATATCCAATGTAAGTGTCCTTCTTTTATGTTTGTGTGGTGGTTTTTGTGTTAGTGTTTATATATATATATATATATATATATATATATATATATATATATATATATATATATATATATATATATTTTTTTTTTTTTAAATTGACGCTTTCCGGCGACGCACAAACACACACACACTCGGATACAAAATATTCCACACACAGAAACATAAAGGAAGGACACTTTACAGTATGTATTGACGTTTCGACAGCCCCGCCGTCGTCATCAGATTCTAATGACGAAATGACGATGAAATCTGATTCTGATGACGACGGCGGGGCCGTTGAAACGTCGATACATACTGTAAGTATCCTCCCTTTATGTTTCTGTGTGTGGAATATTTTGTATCCCCGTGTGTGTGTGTGTGTGTATATATATATATATATATATATATATATATATATATATATATATATATATATATATATGAATAGCAGTAATTTCTCATGCAATAAAGAACAAAAGCTTTACTTATTATACATATTCCTACCTACCCTAGCATGATACTTTGGTATTCAGTTCCCCTTCTGAACATTCATTAACTTCTGTTACATACCATCATAATACGTGGAGCCAAATAGCGAATCACAGAATTGGCATACAATGAATATTTCAATGTCTTATCATGCTAAGCTTTTAAAAAATGTGAAATAAGGGCAGCATTTACAAGTATACGTAGTCACATAAAACTTGACGAAACACTATACATGAACCATTATGAAAGTAATGCGCATGATTTTATCGTGACACGACTATCCATGGCAGCGCAATAAAACAGGTTGGGAAATGTGATAAGGGATCTTTCCTTCCAAGGTAGCTGGTTTTCAGTTGGTTCTAAGCAGTCTAAGCGGAAAGACGTGCCTCCGCGTGAAGTGTGTTTTCGACTTTGTAACACGGCGCGATGGAGCGTTGTCTTGAACAGCGATACGCCATCAAGTTTTGAGTGCAGGTTGGAAAAAATTCAACCGAAACATTCCAGATGCTTCAAGAGGCCTTCAAGGATGACTGCATTTCAAGGTCACATTGCGGGACGTGGCACAAGGCGCTCAAGGAGGGCCGGGAGGAGGTCGCGGACGAACCCCGTTCTGGACGCCCAACACCGGTGAGAACCGACGTAAACGTGAATCGGGTGCGCCAAGTTTTGCGTTCCGACCATCCATCGATTGAGAATCCAGCATATTGCTGACACCCTACACACGTCCACATTTACGGTACATGGGATAATTACCGAGGATCTGGAAATGAGCAAGGCCTGCGCGAAGCTTGCGCCGAAAGTGTTGACGGAAGACAAGAAAGAACTTCGAGTTTGGCGCTGTGAAGAATTGTTTGTTTTCATTCAAAATTAGTCTGCCTTTCTTATCTGTGTCGTAATGGAGACGAATCCTGGATGTTCAAGTATGACCCATAATCGAAAAGGCAGAGCAGTGAGTAGCCCACAAAATCATTACCCCGCCCCAAGAAAGATCGAATGAGCATGTCTCGCATCAAGAAGATTCTCATTGTCTTCTTTGACGTCGGAGGAAACCTCCATTTTGAGTTTGTACCGCAGGGAGAAACTGTAAACTCAAGAGATTGAAACGCCGGGTCGCGCGCGTGAGAGCTGACATCAACGATACGCTCAACCATGACAATGGCCCCAGCCACACGTCCTTAATCGTTACCAACTTCCTGGCCCGGAGCACCCGGTGGTCCCCCAGCCCTATTTCAGACCCCACTTGGTTCCGTGAGATATTTTTTGTTTCCCCGACTGAAGTTAGAGCTGAAAGGGAAGCATTTGGAGATCGTGGAAAACATCCAAAAGCGTGTTACAATTTTCCTTAGAGTAATTCCCGTCAAAGAGTTCCAGGGTGCCTTCCAGGCGGGGCAGACACGTCTCCGCAAGAGCATTGACGCAGGGGGAGAGTGTTTCGAAGAACTTTAAGCATTTTTACAAGTAAGATCAGTTCATCTATTTTTCCCAGAGAATACGTATTACTTTTATAGTGGACCCAGTACATCATTATTTTAAAAAAATTAATGTAGATACATGGTAAAACACTCTAAATTTGGGATACCTTTTTCCAAATATAAAAGCTGATACTTTGCTGGGGCAAAACAATTCTTCCTTGATTTTAGTTCAGAGGAATCCAAATTACAAGATTCAGCTGTTTTAATGATATAGTAATATCATCATAAAACTTAGTTTATACAACCGAATCTTTCGACTTGCCGGGTCGATGCTCTAACCCCATGACCTATAAAAAAAAAAGTAATTTACTTACGACCTTAAGATACTGGTTAGATAAAAGACCCTAAGTACACTTAGGGTCTTTTATACGTATAACCAATTCCCCCGATTCCTTGGCTGAGAGATGGCGTTAGGGAACTGTTTCACCCACCAAAGGAGAAATAGACTACGCAAGAGGAAAAGGCAGTAGGTCAGCAGTCATACAACATCATAAAGAATAGGAACATTGCGTTTTGTGGCACGCATAACCAGAAGAAGGAGATGAGCCACATTGGCCAAATACACATTCAAACACGAAATCCCGCCATACAGGGAATACAAATACAAATATTCATTCACAAGGAAATAGATATAAGGAAAAGGGATGGGAACACATATAGAGGACGAACACAGGAGAGGTGGAGGAGGCGGAATCGAGCAGATGAGCATATATATATATATATATATATATATATATATATATATATATATATATATATATATGCACATATATATATACGTATACACATATACACACACGAAGAGGTGCGACCACTACATTTCTCTTTCCAGTCACCTCTCTCGCTTTAGCCCAAAAATGTACCATGCTGCCGTCTCGCAATTTTTTTTTCTCTCTCCCAACACAACCTCCCACTGCTCCCCGTCTCCCTCCTTCTCTCCCATCCTCTATCGCACGCCCTCCCCAAGCGTCGCCCGGAGCTGAGCAGACACTGCGATACGCGGACGGTCGAAGCTGATGCATGGCGGAGCTGGACAATTGAATTGGGAGGAGGATGGCTAAGGGGGCCTTCAGGGGGAGGGGGACTGTGTAGGGGTGGTGGAGGAGGGATCGGCCATGGGGAATGGGCAGGTGGGAGATCTGCGAGGAGTGCGAGGTGGGCGTACAGGCTGGGGGGAGAGAGGGAATGACAAGAGTAGGTGCGAGGAGGGAAGGGAAAATGGGGTTGCGGGGAGGGGGAGTGGGGTTGAGGTGGTGAATTAGAGCGGAGCCCTGTCCCCCGAGGCGATGGAGTGCGTGGCACACGCCGCTGGGAAGTCGTGAAGCCCTCCCCACACGTCCCACTCCCACGCCCACCCCCCAAGATTGAAAGGTGGGTGTGGGAGGGTGATGGAAACGACGGACACGAGCTGGTGGCGCCAGTGGCTGAGGACGGGGGAAGAGAGCGAGAGGGTGGTTTGGGGATGAAAGGGGGAATGGTGGCATGTCCAAAATGTATACATCCTTCGAGAAAACCGATACAACCTACAGGGAGGACCAAAATGCGGGTGTTTGTTCCATGATGGATGCGCTAGAATGGAAAGACAACCTATATTTATTTACGAGAAGGGTCATCCGGCTTAGAATTTGAGCACGATCTTTCAGACACTTAGAAAACCTACTTTTTCCTCAATCCTCAAATGACACATCTTAATATGAGCAGATTCACTGGATTATAGTAGTTACTCAGTCGTCTAACTCAATTATAAATAAAAAGGGTAAAATCACATAACTTGGCGTTTCAACATAATAGATTTTTTACTACTGACTAGTTTCGCTACATTGTAGCATTATCAGAAGTAGTAATTTGAACTGATTATTATTATTAGTTCAGATGATACTACAGAGAAGGGAAACTAGTTGGCAATAAAACTTTTATTTTATGGAAACGCCAAGTTACTTGATTATCCCTTTTTCATTATCATGGAGTTCCACTAAGTATCAGCCTCAACTATCTTTCAACTTTAGTCCCTTACAGTCGCTAAATTATTATTTTAATTGGTAATGCCACTTGTCTCCATCATAATCTTTCCATCGGGATTCTAACTTTCGAGTGTTACAGCTGCACTCATAGATTAAACACTAAGTTAGCAAACTAACTCGTCTGTCACTCCACTGCCTAAAATGACTTGGAGGAAAAACATTTGATTTCAGATTAAATAGTAAATTTTATGAACACTAACTAAAGTGCCTTAGGTTTCGACCATAGCATGTTACAAATTTCTCCATTTTAACAAATATTTATCAATTTGTGCAGAATCGCACAACTCGGACCGGCTGAGATCACCTCGTAGTGTTGGTTGTTACGTATGACTAATGCTGGGGTTACATGACAGCGGTCGCTTTAACACGGTGCCCCTGTAAAGAGTGACCCTTGATTCATAATTGTCGGAGGGGAAAGATTTTATAAGTGGACATGGTATGTTTTTTTTTCTTTTATTTTGGCAGTAGTCTTCCGGATTATGTCAGGTTTTATCGGTTTTATACGTTTTGCATTAACAATATTCACCACTATGCTCCAAAGTCTGAACTTACACGGCACACATTATCTTTCAGTCCCAAAGTAAATTTCGCAATAACTCATTTTTTAACTTAATATTTTTTTAGTGTTTAGTATTTTTAGCACCTTGCATGCCACCGCTAGGGTGTGTGCCATGGGTTGAATACACACCAAACTGACTTCGACCCGAATATAGTTACCCCTATCGCGGTCAGACAATGTTATTCTGATGCCTTATCGTTCGTGGAAAAAAATGACATCTTAAATCTATCCGTTCTACACTTAATATCTCTGATTTTATAGACATGATCTCGTCTTTGGTAACACGATGGGGGTAATAATACATTTTTAGCATCATCGCTAAAGAGGCATCCTTCCAAATTATGCAAGAGATTTAATCTTCAATTGACCAATGCTCCGTGAGTAATTCCCAACTTATCTCCTCTAATAATTTTGGATACGCCACTAAGTCTACCATAACAACGTTCTAAAATTCTTGCTCCTCTACGCTGCACGCGATCCAATCTGGCAATCAATTCAACTTCGTGAGGATCCCATATACTAGCAGCATACAGGCCTGTATTCTAAATGAAGCCTAACCAACGAAAGATAACATTTCCCTTAGACTTTATCATCTCCTCTTTCAGTATATCTAGCATCCACTTGTTCAGCCTTATTCAAATTTTTCCCAATAGTCATGTGTCTCCAAGAATTGCAACATTCGTATTCCTTTCCATCTATTTAATTTGCTCCATCCTTCTCCACACCCACAGATCAAAGACTTCTAATCTACAAGTAAGTCTAGTGAGTCTATTTACAATTTGCTTGTATTTGTGGATCAAGTCTTTTCAATTTAAGTATCGTGTGGGTTATTGACTATAGCATGGAGCTCGTTATTATCAAATATGACACAAAATACTTCATTGATTTAGTTAAATATATGTTTAACATCAAACATATGCATTTTAACTACAGCAAACTACTGGATACAATTACATTTTTTTCTCACCATATGACCTAAGGAGCAAAGTCATGAGTCAGTACAATGAATATATGCATCTATATATGTATGTATCTATCTATTAGAAAAATTTCGAAATTAGAAAAGCATGTCATTAGTATTTTTTCTCCTATTTGGACTTATAGATCAAATGGCTATTTTGTCAATTTATGCATCAGCAATTTTGGCACTAAAGTATTTTTGCTAAATTAGCTTATTTAGTGAACATTATAATATAATTATTGGTTTTATAGAAGTAATCATTAGTTCTTTGGTTGACTTTGGCTCACTTTTGATTGAACCATTAATGCTTCCAGCATTTTTTCATATTGCTGTTATGAAGTTCAGTTGATTAATTAATAATTATTATTAATTGGCCTGCGGTGATGTCTGCGCGGGTTTTACTCGAGGTCAATGTGCCAGGTAGCTAACACCCTGACCCGCTGCAAAACCCTCAATGACTTCACCACAATCGTGTTCCAGGAAAACACCAAATCATACATAAATTAAATTTTTTACATCAATTGATATGTACTTAAAGTTTAAAGTCATATTCCTAAAAATGGGGACCGAAGAACCAATTTCGTATAGCACAGGATCAATAGAGAAATCCTTCAATCCTCAATCTTCTATTTTCCTACGCAACAGGCATAAAGAGGGCCCCACCATAGTTTTCACACTACACTTTCTCAATAAATCCGTATATAATAATGATGGACACCGCAAGATAAATTTCCAGAACCTTATTCACACCGAATTGATGCGAGCAGCATATGATCTCTCACCAAATTTTATTCTAACAAGAATTTTATCAGGGTGAGAAATGATGGCTAACCCTTAGACCCAATGTAATAATACTAAGACACGGAGGATTAAATTTTTCTTTTTCACGAAATAATGTTCGGAACTACGTGGGAACCAGTCGAAAATAGCTGCATAAATTCATTCGAATTAAATTCAACCATTCCTCTCGTTACCCATCATTCCCTTCGCCACGTAAAAAAATTCCTCCATCTACACACGGATATAACTCAAGGCTTTACATCGGGATGCACATGAATGATGAGGGACTTCTCCCAAGAATCTCCCGATGAGGTCGAAGGAGGTAGTTAGTACATGTCTCCGGTAGTTTCGTCGGGAGGAGAAGATGGCGTACAGGGTGGGGCGTGTGTGTGTGCGTGTTTGTATGTAAGGAGGGAGGAACGGAGGCCTGAGGTAAGGGAGGACGAATGAGAGAGGAGGGAAATATGAAAAAAAAATTAAAAAAATATCCTTCCACTTCGTAATTCCCCCTCCTCCGTTCCTTGCCACCCAGTCGCATTAGAATGGATATAACTCATTTCTCTCACTCTGTCGCATCGCGCTCTTAACTGAGATCGAGCGCCGCGTCCCGATTCTCACGAAATGGAATCACTTTAGAGTGCGGTGTGGGGGGGGATGGGAAGAAGGAAACGGGAGGAGAAATGGTGGAGGGGGACCCCCTCCCTTGGAGGAGGCAAGCGATTTGAGAGGGGCGGGTTCGGAGGACGCGATAAAAATACTTTGACAACATTCCAGGGCTGTGTACTTAGTTCCTCCTCGCTTGCCTCGCATCGCGCACTTTGCTCGCTGTCTTGTTTAGTTCTATCGAAACGCGTACCCTGGGAATGGAATTTTTTATGCCGTACCGACGCCCCGTGAATGATAAAGATTTGGTACTCCTGAGATCATTTGAGAAATGTCGTTAATGCATCCGAAATGGAAATGACCGCGATGGGTTTGGAAAGCCTTACCTCAGAGTTACCGTGCATCCTCGTTAACACATCACAGCGAATCGAACTTATCGTCTGATAGTTATCGAGTAGAATGGCGTTGATTATCTTTGAATTTATAAGTGAAGAATCTGAGGCCAAAGACATTTCTTTCGATAGGTACAGATCAGAAATCTTCATCTAGGACAATACTTTTGCCAGGCAATAGCGCAATGCACAATGAGCACAAAGAATGCTTGTAAAAGTTATTGAAATCACCTCGTTCAAAATATCTCAGCTCCTCCATTCATACTCGGAGAAGGTTACGTGTCATTTTGTATTCTCCGAATGAGATTTTTACAGTTAACCGCAACTTCCTCTCACGCAGACAAATGTGAGCTCACTCCAAGCGTTTAAGTTGGAGAAGACGGAGGCAGATGACTTCAAGGTGGGTTCCCAATTTTTTTTCCCTTCCTCCACCTTTCCGGCAAAGTGCGCGGCGATGAATGAAGCAAACAAGCGAACCGCGCAACTTTCGAACGTTCCTAAACTGGCCTCTTCGCTCTCGATTTGACTCACGCATAAATCTTAGTTATTCCTCTCTCGAATGTCATCCGTCTCCCTCGGACAACCCCCTCAACTGATTCTCCTCCCCGTCGCATCTCTCATCCCAGTCCCTCTCACAGAATCCGCACCGTCGTGACATTCGATTTCTTCCAGAGTGACAACTTCCTCCATCCTCCGTCTCATTTTCCGTCCCCTCCTTCGTTCCGTCTCCTCCATCCATCCGCCATGGGTCTGGGCAACGTCTTCCTCGAGCGACGAGAGCAAGGAGAGAGAATGGGAATGCGAAGGAGGGGCGGGGGAGAATTTCCTGGCCAGATGCAAGCGGGCGAGAGAAGGAGTTAGGGTGGAAGTGCAGGAGGGTGTGAAGTGCTTGGGCGGAGGGAGGCAAAGGAGAGGAGAACCGGAGGTGAGATGGGGTGCGGGGGGGGGAGGGGGAATGAGGGAGTTAACGCGACGTGGGTGGGAGGCAGGGTGGGAATAACCTGCCGGTAGGGAGAATTTGATTACCACCCGCCGCTCCCACCCCCCTCGGGAGGCGACGGGGTCTTGCGGAAGGGAAGGGTGGGGTGGGGGGGGGAGGACCTCCTTGAATTA
This sequence comes from Hetaerina titia, assembly GCA_037158775.1. Lineage (NCBI taxonomy): Eukaryota > Metazoa > Arthropoda > Insecta > Odonata > Calopterygidae > Hetaerina > Hetaerina titia. The sequence continues at coordinate 66,676,049 of CM073769.1, forward strand.
TGTCCGCGAATATGGGATCTCGCGACTCCCCCCAAAGTTTGGATGAAAGACGATCTTCATCTCTCTCGGAAGGGTGAAGAAATCCTTCCCGCCTGACCTGGCAGAGGTCCAGGGCCAGGAGGGGCCAAAGGTGAGGGGCGTCGGTGTCGAGAAGGAAGTGGGGTCGGCTGAACGGGGAATAGAGGGGGGTAAGGCGCCGCCGGCATTTGTAATCTACGCAGCCTTCGGAAATAAGTTGATCCCCTTCTTCCTCCATCCAGTGATTGGTCTGGAGTGGATAGGGCGCGCTCCTTCTCCGATGGGGGAGTGTGGTAGGGCATGAGGAGGAAGACGTGGTAGAGGGGCGGAAGAAGAGGGGAAGCGGAGTAGGTGAAGAAGAAGACGCGCGCGCGCGCACGTGTGTGTGCGGAAGAGGAATGGTCGGGGGCAACAGCGGGATGGGGCGGAGGAAATCTCTTAAGTTACTCCGAGGGGCGATATGTAAGGGCTTCCTCTCTCCAACAACCCCCTTCCCCCACCGCCCCGCAGTGTTTTATCGCTTCCGTGCGGAAGGAGGAAAAATGTTTTTATGTCACTCTCGAAATGAGAAAGGCTGCGTTTGGAAAAATGTTTTTAAAGTAGTCGTAGCATTGAGCCGAGAGCGTTGTCGGTGGAATTTTTGAATTTTGCTTTTTTTTTTGCGCTGAGTGCGACGAAATGAGTGAAAACTTCTTGTGGGTGCGAGGAACGTGTAGGATGCGTTTCCCGGGACTATAGGATGGTTGAAGTCGTTTCATATGTAACTGGATGACACGTGTAGAGGATTTTTTTTTAAATAATGAGAGCGCTTTCTGTTGGTTATTAAGAAATTTCATTCTGCAGCTGCTAAAAACTCTCTTCGCATTCCAAAATTTATGCGTAATACATTTTGGTATGATTAGAAATGAATAGGAGTATTTTTTTCCCAACACTGCTGGACAATCATGTTACTTTTCACTGCACTGGAAAGGGAAACATACTCAAATTTTAGTCTTATTTGAGATCAATTTTGTCAATACACTTGCCGCTGAAACACAAATTTTTAACAGTTAATCTGCATTTTTGAATTTAAACATCTGTTAAAATAATTTCAACTTTAGCACGTTTCGACAAAGGGAATTCTTTTCGAGGGTTTATTTTTTTAATTCTATCCAACGTGTGGGGGAGAGTCATGAAGGCAACGCGTTGGACATTTTAGGGCTTTGTAAATCAAGGAGAGTGATCTTGCAGTAATGAGAGGCCATTGACAAAGTAGAAAAAAAAGAAGCGAAAAACGAATTTCTGCCAAAAACGGAAGTCCGTTTGCAACCGAGGCCAGTATGGGCTAACAAGCTGGCTAATACCCGAGGACGCCTGCGATCGCCCTAAAACGAGATTCACTTTTTCGGGGCCGCTCATTACAAAACGATTCTCTCGTTTCGACATCGATCCGACCTTTCTCTTCCGCCAACAAATTCCGGGGAATCGCAAAAAAAAGGAGGTGGATTGGATGAGACATGGGAGGTGGAGAAGGATTGGGGGAAATCGGAGCGGAAAGCGGGTGGGGGGGATTGGATGGGTGTGCCGGAGTGGGGGAGGTGAGGAGGGAGAATAATGCAATGGAGAAGTAGTTTTCATGCGATTCATCCAATGCGTTCATTCAATGGCTTCAATGAAGGGGTTCTTTATGCACTCTTTTCCCTCTCGCCCAAATTTAGCGCTCCCTCACGTGACCGGTCGAAATGGATCGGAGGACGGGGGTACCGAAAGAGGTCGTGTTTGACCTGGATCACGATCGACTCTACGGTCGCCGTCGGCGGTCGCACTGCCTTTTTGCTGTGAACTTTTTTAATTGTTCGCTCATCACTTTATGCAAAATTTCGGGATTGAAAGGTGAGTTACTTTCTTTGAACCGGGACCCATTTCAGTGGCGTTGCATTCGATTGCGTTAGCGTGGAAGTGAAAATGGAATTGAGAAAAAAAAAATGAGAACCATTCGCGAGTCCATGCAGGGCGAAGTCCCACTAGTAATGGGACCAAGGGGACGACGAAATATTCCAACAAAATCGGCCAAGAGATGAAATCAAACGATGCGTACGGTCATGAAGAGTTGACGGAAAGAGAGTGAGGGAAGGGGGGGGGGGACGAGGTGGAATTAAATTTGAATGGTGGAAAAAATCGATAGTCACTCAATTTGGGGAAAAAAAAGAAACGCATTATCTCCAGGAAACGTCCTCAGCAGGAGAGGAGGAGAGTTACATACGCATGACAGCAAATACATGGTGTGAGCACGGTGTGCTCTCTTGGACGACCAAACGCCTACGGAAATGGGGCAACTGGCGAGTGATGGAGTATTGCCGAATGGCAAAGTTGATTTAATGCTCAGGATTTTATCGGGATAGGCGTTTCCCTCATGAAAATTACTCTCCCAGTTTCATTAGGATGAGCAAAGCAACCATTCTTCAATCAGCAACAAAGGAATAATTTGGAAAGTAAATTAATGGAGACTCATTGCATACCAAATGAACTTTTGTAGCATTCCATCTAGTATAAATTTCTGAGTCACTATTATGAATGCATCCAGGATTCATAGAATTTTTATCTGTCTCACTTAAACTGGCGGTTCTACTTTGGTTTTGTCAATGTCGTTAAATGTAGGCTTAAACAATTCCATATAGGAATCAACGAATAAAAATCTTGATAAAATTTTGTTTATAGAATAATTTTCGTGATAAAATTTTACTTTTATAGTCAACGAGTAGAAAAAAATCTCTCGCCTCCAAAAAAGATACTTGTTTTCTCAAGTAAAATTTGTTTAAACTGACTTAAGAGTTTAAATTCCTAGGTTTCTGTGTTACTGCATGACTTTTTTCAAGTACGAAACAAGGCTTGCAATAGAGCATAAATATTTGGACGGACTACTATTTGACCAGCAGATAATGGTATCAATGCATAACTTTTCCGAAATTTTAGGAATTTTACTGAAGTGAAGAAATATGAGCTTTCATTTACACTCATAGCTGTAATAATCAATCCGGAAGTGTCCCGTATTGAGAAGTTATGCGTGATCCTAAGTAAGTGCATTACGAGCAAGGGCTACAGTAAGGTAAGAGGAAACGAAATATTATCTCAATGGGAGAGATAATCTAAATAATACGCAATCTATGATATTATTGTTGAATTAATTACTCCAAGGATCAGCATTAAAGGCTCTGGAAATAAAGAGACGCTCTGAGTTCCCAATTTGATTGAATCGAAATATTATTCACCAAGAATATTTTCAATTTTGACGGCATCTAGTTGGAATTATTCCCTCGACGAAGCAGAATTAAATGAGGGCTGGCCTTTAAAAGTCACACCATAAATAACGACGACAAAATTCCTTTTGACGGGCCAAAATCCGCAGGGGCCGAAAAATAATAGACAAAGAAAGGGTCTGGAAAAATGCGGTGGGAGGTTAGAGCCAACGAGAGACTTCAACGCTTGTAGAGAAATAGACAATGGATGGAGATGATGATGTCGGCAACGCACCTGCGTGCGAATGGTACCAAACACGCCGAGACCCCAGCGGAACGGACTCCGGTCGATCGCCGACTATTTTCCGCGACCGCTCATATCTATCCGTGCGCTGAACACGTAGTCATTCTCCATATTCCGAAAACCTTTGCTCCCGCGGCGGCCATTTTCACCTCGGTAAACTCTGAATCGATGGAAATGTTCTCGTCTACTACAGTGCCTTCAATTTTGAGTCCCAACTCTCTCCTCCCTCATTTTCTCAACCTACCTCTCCACCCCGTGACCGCCTTTTCTATCCCCGTCTCTCGCTCGCTCTCAACATCCCAATTTCACACGCTGATCCCTTCGCGTCCGCCAATAACTAACTCGCCTCGTATGCACCGCCTGTTCGAATGCCTCCGCCCCCGCATTCTTTTTTTCGACCTCTTCATATCCACCCAACATCCCCACCTCCTCTCTCCTTACCCTGCTCACCCTTCCTCCCTTCCAACCTGTTAACCATTCCTGCGGTTCTCCAGCAACCACCTTCGTTTTACACCCGCCTCCTAATCGGCAGGCATTTGTCACGAACATGATCCTCTCCTCTGTACCCATCCCCCACTTACTTGGCGGGTTCCGCACCTTCCCCCTCCGCGTTTCTGTCCCGCTGCTCCCTCTCCTACCCCCATACAACCCCGGCTTCCCCCATAAAGTGCCTTACATCTCAGTTTACCCGGAACTCTCTCTCCCCCACTCCCATCCCTCTCCGCCCCATCTCCCCCAAATCCTTCGATTCCTTGGTCCATTCGCACGTTCGAGGCTACAACGTACGGACGGCGTCGAACGACATAGACCCAACCTCCTTAAACCGTCCCTGAGGGTACCATTCAGCCTGCTGTGTGTACAAACACGACGACCCCACGACTGTAATTGCAGCCTATATTCCGACGACTCCGGTCTGTACTGTAGTTCGTCCATCTCCGAAACGGTGCTATTACAGTTGGGGTTTACTGTGTCGACAAACAATGTAAGTTTTTTTGTAAAGGGCGTGCTATTATATCAATGAATTTCAAGCATACCTTCTCAATACCCTTCGGGGTTGTTCTGTAGGCTTTTGTCGGGTGGTAAATCGATAAGACCAGCGACGACCAATAGGCTCAGCAATAATCATTTACTAGTATGGATGCACTCATTGGTTTCAGCTGAAATGCAGTTCGAATGGAGTTCACCGCATTACTCACTTTAGGCACCTGTTTTATTGATCAAATGCAATTAGCATATCCGTTTGAGAATCGGCTATCGTGTAAAGGAAACTTAGCGCAAGAGGGTAATGTCGTCTCGGCAGCATTGATGTACAGCAGTAAAGAAAGTGCACTGCTGCTTGTTCGCAATGTTTAAACGATAAAAGCTAATAATATTCCAGGCTTAATATTTTCAATTTCAGTGATCTCATTAAAGGTTTCCTCGGTGAATTCGAGACCGTACGTTTGTAAAATTCACGAATAAAAGTATTAGCACCAAATGTTACAAATATTATTGATTATAATTGGACCACTACTAACTGAAACTTCCTCGTTCGAATCTGAGTTAAAAAAATTTATTTGTAGGAAAAAGCTAAATTTCGTGTACTTTTTTAGGAAAATTATTTCGATTTTTTTAGTATTCTACTGTTTAGATTAGGTTGTTGATGCGCAGGCTGAACACTGCTACACTTCTTATTCTCGCCTTAAAAACGAAAGATGATACCCAACACTGAAATAAATTGTTCTTCAATGCCGCATACGTTCTGCGTTACTTAATTCCAACCAATGTATGCCTACACTTTTCATCCCCTACCTGGCTCCCATAACATCCTACCCAATATAAGAGGCTCCAGAATTCCATCTCCATTCAAAGCTCAATGCATCCATATTTTCTGTCTCTTTTGGATTTGTTCAAAAAATGCTCTTTCCTCCTCTAACATGTCTAATATTTCTTAACTTGTTTTCCTTCAATCTTATTTGTCTTTTCCATCCTTCTACTCACCCACATCTCGAAAACCTCCAATCTAGGGCTACCGTCTTGTTTTAACGAACATAGATCCGTGCTGTAAAAAAACACGCTCCATATCAAATTTTCAACAATTCTTTTCTAAACGTCCTGACTTAACACCCTTGTCATCTATTCCATCGCGGTGCAAGTTCCTTTGCCTAATGCAATTCTCCCGCCGCTGGACACGACGGGTCCCATGGGTCCCATGGGTCCAGTGAACTGAGCCACGAAGTTGCCAATTCTCATTCAAATAGCTATATTCATCAGAAAGTCGAGGGACAATTAATGGAGATAATTTCCCGTTATCTTCCTCAATACTATTTTTAATGCAACACCCTCACTGAAAAGGTCATCCGACTGGAGACGGACTGTCCTTCGCAGCCACGTCCATAGACAACAGACTCTGCGTGGAATACCTTTCTCCTCGCTCACAAACATGCATATAAATCTATCTGGCATAAGTAATCATAAGAGAAGCAATTATTTTCCCTCCCACCATCACAGCTCCAACCTTCATCAGAACGCATAAGCCTTTCCACCACATCCATCCACAAACAGCAAAGAAAATATTCCTAATATTTAACTTAGATTTGTACTCCAAACATTACATACTGTGGAAAGAAACAATAAAGTTTATGTGTGCAGAACAACCAATAAATATGAATTTTTATATGTTCATATCTATAATTTCAGATGCATAAAAACAAAACAGATATTCAGTCTCTAGCTAGGTTTTCATGACAACCGATTTGAGTAAAACCACAGCAGAAAAGTAATATATGGAGTTGTAAATAATACTTGTTGCCGCAAATAATATACAGTGTAAACTACATGCGATTGATGAGGATTTATAGGATTATTGGCTTTGTTTATTTAGTAAGAATCATCTCATTTTGATGCAAGATTAAAAATTAACTCATTCGGGTCTTGGGTACCTGGAAGGTTTGCCACTTCCAGGGTTAAAGAATGTCGAAGCACCAACATGTTTCAGGAGTTCGTTGTGAATGGAACACAGGATGACCATGCAGGAAGGAAAAAAATTAAGCGAGGAGACTAAAATTGTGGCTTGGGTGTTAATGGGAGGGGGACGCAAGAGAAAACGGTTTGCGAGAAAGGGCATCGTTTGGTGAATATTCCATTCGACGTAACCAGGTGGGGGGAAAGGATCGGGAGTGAGGGGGTGACTCTCATGACCCTCCGTCGGATCGTGTAGCAGGGTCGAGTGAAGGGGGTCCCCCCTTCTGCCCCGTCCCCTCCCCCTCGCTGTCCATCGCATCGAAAGCGTCATCCCGAAAGCCACGCATCCCTACACTATGCCTCTCATTAACGCTCGCATCATCGGCATCAACGGCGGGCAAACTCATCCGTAAACACGTCGTCGGCGTGCACGGTCATGGTCGCCGGGTCATCGCCACCGCGGAAACCACCTCCTATTCCACCTCCTCCCGTTGACTCCTCCTCCTCCTCCACCTACACCTCCACCGCCCCAGATCTCATCACCACGGGTGGGGGCCTCTCTCCTATATGCCCGCGCGGCGCGAACTGCGGATGTGTGTCCGTGAGGCCCCATCCCCCTATCTGCCCCCGAGGGAATACTCGAAACGTGTTCCGCACGCTCCCCATCGTGTCCCACGATACAACCCCCCCCACTCTTCGTGTCACCCCCCCTTTCCTCCCTACTCATTTCATGATGCGCCGATTCGTTTTTCGCTCGATTCCATGATGATCCGTCGGCACCGCTGTCACCTGCGTGACCTTATCCTCCTTCCCGTCCGTCCTCTCCCTTCCGGCGTCTCCCCCATTCCCCACGACCCTCCTTCCTCCCACTTCCCGACCGAACGCCTCATGCCTGTGATCTTTCAGGTCCAAGGTTGATGGGAATATGGGGAGAGGAGTGGGGCTGATCCCGGCAAGCTCGCGTGTGTTTGTGTGTCGCGTGATGGCGGCTGTGGTGCGAAATGGACGAAGTGTACGATGATGGGATGGAAGGCTGGCTACGTTGGAAGAGCGCCCGCAGCAAAATGCGACTGCTCCTTGATTCACCTGGAATCGAATCTTGACGAACGGGCTCTCAAATGGGACGCGCCACGGCGAGTGAAGATGCAAAATACCCCACAGGCAACGTGTAACATCTGGTCTCTTATTACAATCATGATCCAGGTCAAGCGCCAGTGTCCTGATAAAATCCATGAGCTTGTGACGCTTTAACCATTCTTGAATAAATTTGCGGATCTCCGACGTCAGTCTGAAATTCTCCACTTGAACCGTTGCTGGAGGGATGGTAACTGCAATACTGCCCGTTTCAATCATCATGGCTCATGAAATCGTATATCTACTGTGACCAATGGGACAAAAATTATTTTTTAGTTTGAATAATTCTTTATACGGTGTATTCGTTCCCTAGCGGTAAAAAACATGATACTTGAAACACCGAGAATTGATCAAATATATATCATTGTACTGCCATTTTGTAGCCGTTTTATTCGAAATTAGCTTTCATACCTCGGAAAATTATAAGTAAGAAGACAACTTATTAATAGACAAAATATAATGTTTTAATAACTTTTCCATGACTTTATACTACCATTTGACTCAGCTTTGCTTACCCTTCTCAGTATTTCTAGTCAGGGGCTCCTAACGATGACATTGGAATTTGGGAAGGCACTAATGTAGGGTTTGACGAATTTTTTAGAATAGATTTGACACTACAGTGCCTTTGCACGTATGGTGAACTTATGCAGTAAAATATTGTCGAAATGGTACGCAATATATATATGCGTTTAATATATCTATATATAGTTGTGTCCATCCAAAAATCTACCCTAACCGGTAGATTACCTATTAATAATAATAATATCTATATATGTATATATATATACATATATATAAATATAAATATATATATATTTTTTTTATCAACACTATAATTAATTACAAAATATGTTTATAATTTATATATATATATATATATATGTTATATTATATATTTTATATTATATATATTTTTATATAAACAATATATATATATATATAGCGTGTCGCGGTGGTCTAGTGGGTAGAGCGTTAGACTACTGACCGGAGGGTCCCGGGTTCGATTCCCGGGCAAGGCACTTTGGACACCTGCAGCTCCACCCAAGCTAGTTGATTTTTCCGGTACCAGGTCTTCCTGGGAAACCATAACCGGCACAGGGAAAGGAACTGGCCCCCCTACCCTGATGTGTGAATATTCACACGCCGTCGGGCTTGGTACATGGGTGAGCTCTACCATCACCTACTAAACCGACCTTCGGGTTGATTACTGTGTTTATGGTTTATGTATATATATTGGTCTTGATGTTAAGTCTAAGTTAAAAGGTACTAATTTCGCAATATTATAAACTCATAAATTGGGTAGAATTAATTAATGGAATGAGGAAAATTGTTTGGATAGGAAATTTATCTAAAAGCTGCACATATATCAAACTGCTCAGGTGCGAGTGGGAGACAGAGGATCCGGATGGGCAGTGTTAGAAAGAGGAGTAGGGCTGATTTGGCCACTATTCCCTGTGCTGTTCAACTTATAAGTGAAGGAAATAATTAAAGAGGTATGGGAAGAACTGTAGGTAGTAATGAAGTCCGGCGGGGAATACATAAAATCAGTTAGGTTTGCTTTTGATTAACTCTAGTTTATCAGTCAGCCAAGGGGTAGCAAGCATTACTGAGTGAATTGGAAAGTCAGTGCAATAGATATGGCATGAGAATCAACATAAATAAAACAAAGGTTATGCGGTTTTTCATGTAGAGAAAGGCTAAGTTAAACATAAAAATAGGAGGGTAAAACTATTTAGGTATCTCGGAGGTTTTTAAATCAAAATGCGCAAAGTAGTTGGAACATAAGAAGAAGAATTGTGTTAAGCAAATCGACTTTCAAAAGGGGGGAACTGATTACTGGGAAGTTGAGCAAGGATGTTAAGAAAATGTTATTTTTCGCGTGGTTGTACGGCGCGGAAACATGGTCATTGAAGAAGGATGATAGGCGCAGATTCAAAGCTTTTGAAATGTGAGTGTGGAGCAGGATGGAGAAAGTGAAGTGGACAGAAGGAAAAACAAATGAGGATTTGCTGTATTGTGGGGGAGGAGAGGGGGTGTTGGGAAAAATCATAAGGAGAGAGGAAAAATGGATGCAAAGCATATTGATTGACAGTGGGGTGTTGAAGAATGCGATAGAGGGGAGAATGCTAGGCAAACAACGAAGGGGCATGAAAAATATAGGGATATTGGACGGAATGAAATAAGGAAGTATGCTTTGATGAAGAAGGGTTTGTTGTAGAATAGGATGTTCGATTGTATTTTGTTAAGAGAGAAAATATTTATTTGGTAGTTGTGTCCATCCAAAACCTAGATAGATTACTTATCATATATATATATATATATATATATATATATGTAATATTAAAAACTATAAATCATGTTAATGAAAACTTCGCCCCTCGAGCGACTAGATAAATGTTAAAGGATAAATAAAAAACAATCATGAAACGATTAAAAAGAGAGATATATATATACATATATATATATATATATATTAATATACGCATAAGCAGTGTTATCAGAAATTACAAGAACCAAAATATATCTTGGCAAGAGACCTGGTCAGAAAGAATGTTCTCACAGGGATTATAATCTGAATGATGACTCCGCAGAAATTCCGTTTATAATATTTTTTACTCAGAGAATTCAGATTTTGAATTCATCCCGAAAGAAAATATTTTGTACAAAAAAGATTTTTTATAGCATTACGAAGGTTTTATTTTCAGAAAGTCCGATCCCATCTGTTTTGAATGTTTTTGCAAAAGAATGGAAAATATAGGCATGGAATTTTCCGCAAACAATACAATCAAATTCTTCACCCTAAGTGAATAAATAATACGTTCTCGCTTACAGGACGCATGATTTATGTTGATTTAGCGTGTGTAAATTCTTATTTTGACTTAATATTTTGCGTTAAATCACAGTTGATATACATGAAAATCACAGATGACTCATAACTTTAATTCCCATCAAAATTAAACTCTCTGTTTTTACTCACGTAAAATAATTAAATGTTTTATGAAACATAAATTTCATGTGACTTTGATAAAATTCACTAATATTTGAATCATCTGACAATATTTACTAAACCAGTGATCATCGAATTACATTCTTGTACTTAAAATTTCACCTACCCCCTAAACCGATGCTCATGACCGTCTTTCAGAAATTTTACCAAAAAAGAAGAGCAAGAATTTGTAGTAGCGAGATAGTACACCTGTGGCAATGTTAAAGACCAAAGAGAACCGAGATAATTGCATGAAACTTTCTAGGTCGCATTATTTTCCGGTGAGTGGACGCTCTAAAAGTTAAAATACAGGTAAACTGCTTGAAAAGCCGTACGGAAAAAAGAAATAAAATGTAGTCTACACTGCGCAGTAATAAAGGGAAAATATAGTGAAAATACTTGTAAGAAAAACCCAATGGCTTTTGATCCTACATTTCCTAAAACAGACGATGCGTTTAGTTGTGGCATCTCAAAGACCGAAACGGGAATATTGCCAAAGAAAGGACACAAATATAACATTTTTGAAAATTTTGTTTAAAATGTCTATTAAGGTGGCCTTTACTGCAAGGTGGACTTAACGCAATGAACTGGATTATGGTATTACACGAGTAAAACATCTACGTAGAGTTATCAGTATTTCTTAAGTGCTTTTTCAAGAAAATTCGAGAAAAAATATTAGAAATGCCCTTAAAACAAGCCTCATATTTTTATATCTGCCAACCAGAGTTCAAATGAATGGATAGTGGTACGGATAGACACTCTATTTTTTGAAGGAGTATTGCTTCTGACATATTTTAAGATTGATGTTTAGATTTCAGCGCATTTGCGTTTGTCATAACACACTCAGCACCTTACAACACACACATAGTGCTTACAATAAGTATATTTTCCATAAAGCTGCCAGGTTAGGTAGCTATCTGTTTTATTTTTTGCATTCAAATGGCCAAGGCTAAATCACAACAGAAAATGTAACATTACTAATCCTTGGAATTAAAAAAAAACATCTTTTTCCATAATGTGGTTCGAATCCATGACCGTGAAGTTGTCAGAGAGGAAATTTACTAACCAGAGAGAGTAATAGGCGTAAAGCCAAGTTTCTGCGGATTTAACTAATTGTTTGTTCGAGTTTAACCTTCTTAAGAAGTGGTGTATGTTTTGCAACGCAGAAGATAAATCGAATATCTGAGTAGAAATTTTCCCAATAAGATTTTATTTCTTTCTTTAATCAGCCATACTTTACCATCCTATCTTAAAATGACACGATCGGGGGCATTAACACAAACTGATTTAATTAACAGATAGAATGTTTCAATTCCTATAATGGTAGGAATATTTATAGTCACTTGTGTATATACTTTAAAATGACGTTTATATACGCTATGAATCCCATAGAAATTGAGACTAAAAAAATTGTTTGGTTCAATAATTATATCAATTTTTTATAAGTAAATTTGGAATTTGAAGCCACTACACGCTACTCCCTTCTCATGAAAACTGATTGAGTAAACGTTTCCACAAATATTTCTGGAGCGCATAACCTTACGAAGCGCTAACGAAGCAAAAGCAAAAGTTTCTCCGAGTCTTCATGATCTGCCATGAGTGGAAGTACTATGACATCGATGTAATCAGCCGTGGCGAAATTCTTCTCCCTCTTCCTCCCCAGTAACTTTTCCACGCGTCCCCTCTCACCGCTTGTCCACCACGTCTCCCAACCCATTCAATCCACCACCCCAATCCGCCCATCCACACGCGCACACGCAAACTCACCACACTCCCCCGCCATCCTTCATTTCGATAGATGGATACTCTCAATCTACCTGCCCAATTTGTGCCGTCTGTCGCACGACGTCCCCTCCTACCGTCCAGCGTCTTCTCCATTCCTCCAACCGATGTATCACTCGCCCCCGCCCCCATCCACCCCCACGGATCACACCGTTTCTCAGCAAACCCCCTTTGCCTGAGAGAAGCATTCCTTCAACCATACCCTCATCCCCTCTCACGCACTCCACGAAACCTTTTCCTCTCGCAAACCTCACGGTCTCACAGCCGCCGCCCTCCGCGTTTCCCTCTTAATTTCCCACTCCCTTCCCTCCTCCCGCAACTCCTGGAAACCACCACTTTCCCGTCCGCCCCCAAAGCGCCCTGACCTCCCTGCCTCCTTTTCCTCCTCCACTGCCTAACCTCCCTTCCCATCCCATACTTCCCCCCCCCCGCTCCGCGATCCACTGCCATCCACGGACTAAACGAACTCTCCTCGCACTCTTTCCCCTCACCATTTCCTCTCTCATCGCCCTCTTCTTTCCATTCCCCATCTAATGAGACGGAAGAGCAGTACGAGGCAAGTGGACGGAAGGGAAGTGGCATGGGTCGAAGCGTGGGGGAGTTGGGGAGGCCGGAGTATTCGCCCGTGTGAAGGTGGAAAGGACGTGGAGAGGGGAGATACAGTGTGTGTGTATGTGAGGGCATGTGGGTGCCATCCACTGCCAACACCACCTCTCCCAAGGTTTAATTAAAACCACCCGATTAGAGCCACAGTGCCACCCGATTCGTTGGAATGGGGTGGTACCGGAGGGGGAGGTAGTCGGAGGAGGAAGAGGGAAACGTCGGGGAGTACTCAGGATGGGGAGGGGGGGTGAGAGGACGCTCGGGGGAGAATGAAAGAGATGGGATGGGGCAGTGGAAAAAAGGAAAGAATGGTAAGATTTCCGTCCCACACGTGCGGGAAGCGCGCCTTAGAGCTTCGAAGGGGGGGGGTTTGGATGGTGGGAGGAGGAGACTATGGGGAGGGGGGGGGCGGTTTTACAAGGTGGATTGGAGGGAGAGATCTCCGGGATGGGGGCGTGCTTTGGGCGATAGAGATAAAAAAATAAAGAGTTGGCGAAGGGAAGGAGTAGGATTTGGGGGAAGAATGGAAGTGGAAAAGAATGCTGAGAGGATGGAATAAGGAGAGAGAGGGAGATTTTGATAGCGATGGCTTGCTCCCGTGTCGAGAGCTCCATGGGAGCTGGAAGTGAAACGCCGCATCGTTTACGCTTCTATTTATCATACTAAAGGAGGGACTCAGAGCCAGAGAGCATAATCATTATTCAAAAAGTAACCGACGCTTCAACTTTGATCACACTGATTACTCCCTGTCTTTTGTGTCTTGGAATCTGTGTCATCGATTTATTTGGCAGCCATTCTGCTTTCATTTATGCAATGCTAACTGCAATGACCCAATCACATAAATCGTCAGAGTTCAATCTGCAGGCATACCGTTCCGCGTCTTCTAAAAATAAAAAGGTTCGAGGTTATGACTTGAGTCGAAAATGCATGAGAAAAGGTCCCGGATGGATGCAAGTTCCATTTCAATTCTGCGAAATATGAGGATAATATTAGTAAGTTTACGAAGCTTATGCATCTTGTCAATCACCCTTATTTATATTACATTAACAAACAGAGATACATGCAAAAAATCTATATTTTTTATAAAATATTTGGGCTCAATATGTATCATCCAGTTGAGATGGAGTTTATACTGCTTTGAATTGCCATACTATATAAATGGATGCTGGAAAGCAGTTAATTTACAGAGTGTTATATACATAAAGCTATTTAGCTATTCCGACGTCCCTGTATTGAATTGATTTGAAGCGATTCATTTTTCTCGAGAGTATAACTAATCTTATTTCGTAATCGAGAGATGTAAATATTGAATGGGGAAGTGACTTTGTAACCGGCGGAAATGAATTTTGTACGATTTAATTAAGGGTAGAATGGGTGTACATAAATTTTGCAAACGGTGGTACAGTGCTACATTTTTTTTTGGATCAGTAGGAATAGGTTATAAAATTAAATTTCACATGCTATACCCCTCAGTTAATAAATATTCCCAAGAATTTTAACAATGGTCATAGCTGAAAATTGAATCCAATGGAAGCAGCTTCTAACTGCAATCTGTATGAATATTTGGAATCGCCAAAAAGAAAGTGATCATACATTACACACACACACATGGAAATCTTACATATGTTAGCATAACCGCATAACGGAGAGGAAGGAACTTGTTTTTTATCGGGATTCACCAGCACATCGTTCTTTCCTATATTTTTTGATCGAAAGACATCCCCAGCATTTAAATTGTATTGAATACTAATTTTCAATATTTGCCCACGAACTTTGTCATATTATTGTCTTATTTATAATGACTGCTGCAGATTAATCTCATGTTTCTTCAGTTTCCTGAGTCTGTGCATGAATGTTTAAGGATGGGGCTTTCGATATAGAAGCGAAAATGTCTCTTTTATGAATTTAATTTTTTAATGATCTTCATAATACGAAATAATGAAAAGGGCAAAGGTAAATTCAGTTAAATATTTATATTTTGTTAAAAGAGTACAAAGGTTTTATTAAACTAATGTTTGAATAATGATGTAAATAAAGAAATTTATATTAATACTCATAAAAACAAATTAATGATAATGTTTAAATGAGGATGATTCATTAAATTATGTGATCATATTTTTCAAACTACTTAATATTTCAATTATAACTTTTCATTAAAACAAACAAATAACTTGTAGCAATTTATTGAGTTATGAACAAAACTCGAGATGATATAATTGTAATTTTTAAAGGTTTAAAAGTACAATAGATTATCATAGAAAGTGTTCTTTTAGGCGATAAAATGAATAACCGTAATTAGCAGAAATCCGGCAGGATATAAAACATTGGACCACCCCAAATGATAGGAGAGAATCGGTTTGAGCGCCCAAATAGACGTGGAGACTGATTTGTGTCTACTTGTAGAGCTTTTTCATTATTTTCTTATATTAATATGCATTTAGATAAGTCAGCGTATGAAAATTTCTTAATCGAAAAAAAAACAATTAATTAATAAATAGATTATGCTATGTGGTACATATGAATCTGATAAGTCATATTTAACGGACAACCAACGCTTTCAGTGGAGTAACAAACGATACAATTTCGTATGCTAAAGCTTCATCTGAATTTTAACGATCACCATTTACATTAAAAACATAATTCAATCATTACCTATTTATGTACACTCAATTCTTTCTTTAAAGCTCCTTGCGTGTCAAACGAAATATTTCTCCGTGTGCCATTCTTCTTTCTTTTACCAGATATAAATAATCACCAAGGCTATTGTTACATATGGACTAACGCCCAAGTAACACTGATACATGAATGAGAATTCAAACCAACATAAGGAGCATCTGAGAGAGGAAAGGGAAGTCTCAGAGAGAATCAATGTGAGTTGGCCGTATCAGTTACTGGTCAAATGTTTTCACAGTGAAAGTGAGAAGTTATTATTAGAAGAGAATTCTGCTTGTGGGCGTCTTTTACGGTCCTCCAGCTATGTCAAATGCCTTTTGATTTCTATGTTTAACTGCCTCTACAATTACAGTGGTGACTGAATGGTATGATAAAGTTTTCTAAAAAAATCACTTACTAAATGAATGTCACTGACTGAAATATTTTTAAGATATCTTATAGAGTTTCCAGTATGAGAATGCCTTTTCTATATGTTTTAGCTTACCAATTGTTAAACGCAGATAATAGATAATGAAATTCTGTTTATCACTGGTTCAAGTATCACAGACGGGATTACCGCTAATGCCAATAACATTTTTAATATTTAGAAATTTCGGTTGATGCAAGATATTTATTTCAGTTAATGCGCACAAAGATAATGTCCTCATTCTTGATCTTCCAATCTAAATACTTAGCGTAAAGTAATTCACAACAATAATATCCGAGTTGTTTTCAATATCAGAGTTATCCGTTCTTGTTAACTACAACACCTTTTATATCTCGATGGTAACACAGGTCGCTGTATAATATTAAAAATAGTCATTAAAAAACTAGAATCAATAAATATTTAATGACTTAGAGTAATGAATTAATAGCATCAGTGTGCTTGAAAATATCTCATCAGCGGTTATAAATTTGTTGATTCCATTACGTGTGGCTTGGAACCATAGGTCATGCGCTTACTCAATATGGTGGAATTTGAAGGCGGCTGTCAGTGTGATGGAAAAGGAAACGAAGTGAGAGCCGTTGCTTGGGAAACTTTTTAAAAGAAGGGAGGTGTCGAGTGTTACCCGGAAAAGTTGTTACTCTCTTTTGATGAGGTTGATGGATCTGCTGGCTTATGCTCTCCCAAGCCTACTTCGAATTAAGGGGGAGCGGGACTTCCGGTGGATGATTGCACGGGGTTGCATGCCTTTTAGGTTCCCTCGGCCCCCGCAAGAGTACGCTGGATTTGATCTTATCCCTCCATTTTTTGCCCCTAATAGAAAAAAGTGAGCGATCCATTTTCGTCGTCTACCTTACTCTCCAAGAAGGAGAAATAACTTTAAATATTTTTGTGGTTTGGAACAAAATACACGAGCGTAATTGGTTACTCAGACAAATATCTGATATTTTTCCGGATATCTCTCTCTCCGGCTTTCCCTCTGCTGTCCCGGAATTCACTCGTTTTACGCTCTAAGGGTCATGCCGTTCTGTGACATCAACATTTACGTTAAATTTTGATCGAATCATTGAATTTTAATATTTTAATTTCTCTGTCTACATTCCGAACGTTTCATTTGGTAGCCTTCAAAGATTCCAAACCTCGGGAAATATAGATTAGAATGCTGAACCAATTTTCGATGTCTTTAATGCTTAAATATGATGAGAATTTAAAGGGGTATATAAAACCAATTCCTGATAAATCGATTAAAATATCAATAAATCATATTCGTGTAAAAATTCATGTCGCGATTCTTTCTGAAATAACAACTAGCTCCAAAAAATATGATGTACAAACAATATCTTACATTGGTCATGTGCTGGACTTCACTGGTGATTATTATAGTTGAATAGCTTTATAATTATTTTAGAGAAGAGGTATTAATCAAGGAAACTGATTGAGTAACTATTTAGCATAACTTATTTTCTACTATTCAGGGCTCAAGAATTTTGAATGACGTTTCAACGATTTATGTTTCGATTGAAAAGATGATTTTTTGAAACAGGTGAATGATATTTTTGCGAGAAAGATTTCTTTGATAATTTTATTTCAAAGAACTAACTCATTTGAATTAGGAAAGTTTATTTATTTTTTCGAGCCTCACGTATTTTTAAAATTTTATAAACCACTAAAATTAGTGTTGGAAACTCCCATGTTCTCTCCATCCCCAATTTACTGCATGCACAAGGGAAAATGAAGAAATTCACTTGGATACAGCTACTTTAAAAAATATGATACTTTTCAATGATGTAAGGGTTGCATGCCCGATTTCCTCACTATACAAGTAACCTCTAGAGGGTATTGCGGTCGATTACACAAACTGTGTGTTAAACTCATTTTTAACAAACATTTGAACTAATACATTGGGAATAATTTTAATAACATCAATCTAATATTGGAAAATAATAATAAATCCAAGTTTTTACGAACAATAAATGCAGTTGATGTTTCACAGATGGCGTTGTAAATGTCAGTAATTATGAGATGATTAGGAAGTTGGGTAGAGCATATATGGGACTATTTTAAGCAAAATACTTGCACGTACTTGCATTATAGAGTCGATAAGACAGAGATAAAATTTGAAGGCTCTGACCGAAGTATGTCTAAATTAAATGTTAACTTACACCTGTGTATATCTAGAATACATTTATTATTTAAAAAAAACTGCGAATATATATTAGCAAGTGTAGTATGTATTAGTATTATTAGAATATGTTAAGAATATATATTAGTTTCTTTAACTAAAAAACCAGGAATAGGAAAGTACATTCTCCCGCAAACACTAGGAGAAACGCCTAGGTAAACATATCAATAGCATGACAGTATAAAAGGAGCACAAAAAATCCACACAAATATAATACACAACTAAAATTTGGATTTCACTCATCGTATTTTGAAATAATAATTGGTGATAGGTAGTCCCAGCACAAAATTCTTACTTGAATCAACACTGCTCTACAAAGATGAATATGCAGTTTTTCTTCTAATAATGAATAAAGGAATCAATAGTAAAATTTTTCAAGTCTTTTAAAGTTTAAAAAAAAAATTACATTCAAGTGAACATGGGATTGAATGATGTCTCTTTTAGCTGTTTTCTAAATGGCTGGGAATGTTCCCCCTTCTCTCTTTTTTCACTTTGCACAGTCCATTACACATCCTAAAAAAATAGTTAAAAGTTGAATTAGGCGTCTATTAGAACATTTTACAGGGCGAAACTTCAGCAATCTCGCGCGTAAAAAAACACCAATGACGAATTGGGACCATCAGCATTATTTTAGTTTTAATTAAATGAATTACATGACAATGTTCACGAGTGTATATTTATGTGTTATTATTAAGTATTAACCTTAATTAGCCCGTAAAGTTTACCCTTTGTTAAAGGATTCAGCATTATTTTATGAGATGTAAAAATATGTTAATAATTATTAGAACAAAAACAGCATGTGAATATAATGTGCTTTTATATTAATAACGTTATATTTACAAGTTTTTGTAACATTTAAACCCTGTTTTATAATAACAAATATAAAATTTTCACTATACAGAAAAAAAGATAATTGTATGATGCATAAAATATTTAATAACAAATAATGACCATACAAAGGCATGACCATGGATTATACTATTGAGTCAGAGGAAAGTTCATGAATATATATGGATACGGTTTGGCACGGGACGTGGAACCACACTTATATGTAATTATCAATGACCTAAAACATTCATTCGAGCGGTCGAATTTAAGGTAGATTCCACAAACTTTATATAATTTAGACAATGATAAAAACATTCTCTATTTAAAAATTGCAAAAACCTATCGATTTAACATTAGGGAAAATGGGAAAATATAAATTAGTCCTGAAATAAAACACCAACCAGTCAAATGCCGAATAAACTTTCTGTACCATAAAACACGTTTTAATTAGGATCTGGTGCAGTAGCAAAGGTATTAATGGCGACCATAAGGAGCATTTTTTTTCGCCACAAATTGCAGTAGAGGAAGCGAAAAATCTTTCCTCCTCCGCCTCCTTGGCCAACGGCGGGCGCCCCGAGAGAGGCAATTACCGAGCGTTAAGTTCGGAAAGGAGCGTGCACGGAACGGAGGGCCGGGCGGGGTGGGAGCGGGGAGTGAGAAACGAGGGCCGGCCGGCACACCACCACCACCATGAGTGGGGCACACCCTCCGAGGATGGGGGACTCGCAGTGATTAAACGTGTGGGCTCACACTGCTCCCTCCCCGCAGGTGAGGGCGGGGGGCGAAAGCTGGCTGGGGGTCGGTCGAAAGTGGAACGGCGTACGGTCGTGGTTCTCGGGGCGGGGAGCCTCCGGAGAGGACGGTGAAGGTGAATATCATTCCTCCGCCAAAATATAAAAATAACAGAGTGGATGAGTCCAAAATGGCGGACGAGCTTTACAATTCGTTGACAAGAAAGGCGTGGGGCGTTATGGGGAAGGAGGCGTAAGGAGTTCGGGTCATCAACTTCCTTTGTTATTTACCGGGTAAGGGTAGAACGAATTCGAGACCCACTAGTGATCGGGGGTGCAGTTCGGGCTCTACCCACCCTGCGGTTCTCATAACCCACAAGGAATCCGTCAAACATATTTTTCTTATGAAAATTCAAAGGGCCGAAAAAGAAAATCAATTTTTCACCGACTCGGGGGATGGTGACCCGCTGCTGCATCTCCGCACATATCCATGATACTCGGGGCCTCCCGAGCAAACCGTCCTTCCTCAAGTGACCACTCCTCACAGCGAACGATATCGAGCGTTTAAATGGTCGGAGGTGACGAGCGACCTCGTAAACCCTTACCGCCATTCGGTTTGGAGATTCCCTCCCCCCTGGCCCCCCCGAAGAAATCCACTCCCGAGAGTAGAGGGAGAGAGGGCAAGGGAAGGGGGGTGGTGGCACACTGTTGGGTGGCAGGAGGGACGAGAGGGAGGAGCCGCCGGGCGGAGGGTCTCGAGTCTGCTCAGGGGGAGGAAGGAAGGAGGCGGCTGCGGGAGGCTGACTGCGATAAGAAGGAACGCCGTCGTCTTCTGCGACGTATGAAGGAAGTTGCGGTCGGGAGGAGGGAATGAGATGGGAAGGCTCACGCGGGGTTTGCAAGGGGAGAGAGGGTTGAAGGGAGGGGTCGGGCGGGCTCCTGGGGGAGAGTTGAAGTGGAGTGGGGAGACCCCTGGCGGGTGGAGGAGGCGACGGGGTAAGCGGAGGGGGACGTCGGAGTGGGTTGAGGGGGGGGAGAGCGGCGGCGGGACGGGGCGGAAACAATGAAGTTGAAACCGTTGGTATAACTGATGTCAGCAAAAAGTTTCGTGGAGTGGAGCATATATTAGTGCATTCGGAGGTTTGCGATATGACAAGGATGGGACGTTGCGACCTCTTCCCCCTCATCTCGTGGAAGCTGCTCTCGAGCGAGCGAGTTGGGGTTTTGATACTTGGAAATCGTTACTCGGAATAATGAGGAGGCGATAATGTTCTCGACATTAGATGGCGGAAATGACGTCGTTAATTCGGTGGTGCATTTATTCGAATTTTCTCGAGGGAATAAAAAGCAAACTATCATATTCCTGCACATGCTGTGGCTCATGGGAGGATGGAAAGTTTCATGGTTGGTAAAAATTTCACTGGTGTCTGTGAAATTTCATATAGCTTGTCTGAGAATTTTAGTCCGGACTTGGGTCTTATTGAAATAATAAATCCTTGGGCTTTATCCCGAGGATCCTAATAATTAAAGTTCTCATGCCTACTTATAAAGTATCTAGGACACAAAAGACTAAGGTGTATTAGTACTGGTACGCCAATTCAAAGAAATCAATCACGTATAAAGTTGGTGTGGGTAGTACCCACGTAACTAGACATGCTTGAATCAGATTTTTAATGAAATCGCAGAATGGAAGTAATGAATGCATAATCTAATAAAACATATTTTAGGAGTAAAAATGCTTTCCACTGTTTTAATATTGTAATTTTTAATAAATGAATGCGAGTTCCATTCTCTTGGAGAAGAGAACTTTAGGAGGAATTTTGTTTTATCATATCAAAAAATTTAGCAATTAAAGAGGATAAAAATTATCTTCTGAAATAAGTAATCAACAATAATTATTTTTAAATAATTGAGACATTATTTTGAAACGCATTCAATTTGATATTTTGTTGGACTCACGGACAGTTATTTTCAAAATAGTATATTTTCCTAGAAAACGAGATTTGGTTAGTCGTACTTATTATTAGGAATAATTATTCTGACTTTTGAAAAATACTAATAATCTAAACAATATAATAAAAGATCCCGAACTCACGTTTCAACAATTTAGACTGCATGAGTCGAAAGAATATGGTACCTTTTTAATATAAGTGAGTTCTACAAATAGGCAGGCAATAGATTTTTCAATAATATTTTCTATAAGTAACCCAATAATGCTTATTAACTTTTGTTGCTTTTAAACCACAAATAAACAGTATATAATCATAAAATTAAATTCATTTAGAAATTGAATGGTGTGTCCATTTCGCAATTATGATTACATTTCTCATTCAGTTTAATGTGACTCCACCGACAGAAGATAAAACACTCATTTTAGACGTATATAATTCATTAATGAGTACGCTGACTTAATATTTAAACACATAAGTAAAGGAATGCAGATTAAAGAGTCTTTTTAAATACATTTCGCGTTTTCAGATTTATTACAGGATTAGTCCATTATCGAAAGTTTTCCATCGAATATGCTTTCAAATTAACGATACGATGGATACAAAAATCCTTTTGATGTATATTGTCAGAATCGCCTCCATATTTCCATTTTCTATTTCAGTGATATCGAATTATATTTTAAATATTTTTGCCCATGTTTATGCCTGATAATGAGTTACAAATATCATTTAAACAAATCATGAACCCTAGGAAATACTTTTGATCTATCCGTTGAACATTTATCTCGCGGTGTAAATAAATACTCGACAAACCACCCTAAAAAAAATCACTTAATCTTAAATAATCTGCTTCTGGATTTAGCTGAATTGCTAAGCTTTGCAATTATTCAAGGTGATTCCGATTAAGGAGTTAAATTTTAAGCTTTTGAGTGAATATGTTCTCGTTAAAGCGCCTGACAGAAACGACTGACGGTTTTGCGCGCGTAATTCCTTCGTCTTTTCGGTTCCACGAAGAAGGCGCATAAAAGGCTCTGTGAGCTGGAGGCCATTTTCCTTCTTTCCGAAAATTGGGATTGCAAGCCATGGTCTGGAGATAGTACTCGTAAAAACCTAATCAAAAGCAAGGGCAGAACGGCTTCGTTATTCCGGAGACTGGCTACACTTTTCTTTATGCTACCTACCAAAAACTTCTCTCCCCCATATCACCTTCATCCCTTCCTCGCCGTCCAGCTCTCGCAGAGCTTGGGAATAACTTACGACATAGTTGAAGGACAGAAATCGCGAGCAGTGTCAATATCCATTGCATCCGTGCTATTTCCGATTCCTCTACCGCATTTCCGTCGAGTAGAAGCGAACGTTATATGGCCATATAACCGTTAACCGGAGCCGATAAGGGGGAGGGGGGGGGGACGTTAAATTGCCGGAACAAAGAACTATCGAAAAGAAAAATAGTGGTGAGGACAGGAAAGAGGCCCGGAGAGGGAGGCAAAGACTGAGATAAGACGTGGAGGAGAGAGATGATGATGAGAGAGAGAGAGAGAGGGGGGGGAGGGGAAGGAGAAATATCGAATGGAGCATATAACGTGGTAAGGGGGTAGAAGGGTGTGCCTATCGGGTTAGGTGGGGGGAAGAGAAAGGGGACTGAAGTGGAGAGAGGGCTGGTGGAAAGTTTGGTCTCACTTGGAGGACATATGGGGGAGGGGATGAGAGGAGTAAGGGGATCTTAACTAGGGAAAAAGGGGAGGATGGATAAGGATGTGGTGCTTGCCTGTGTCCGTATGCGTGTGTGCATGTGCGGGTGGGTGGAGGTGGAATGGGGGAAAAAAAGAGAGAGCTTGGGAATAGAGGGGAGTTAGGGCGATTGCGGCGGGAATTAATGGCAGGGAAAAGGCGATAGGAAAAGTGAGGTGTTAAATGGGAGAAATGGGAGGAGGGTGGGTTGAGGTGGGGAGTAAAGAATGGGAGTGGGTGGGGATGCTGTGAGCGGACCGCGGGGTTGGTTGGGAACGAGGGAGGGGAAGAAGGGGTGATCGCGGTGGTTACGGACGCACGGGGTTACATGGTGGATTGAAGGGGGGTGCGAAGAGGAGGAGGAGGATCTGAGGGGGAAGAGGCAGGGCCTGAGAGTGAGGGGAGTTTCGAAGAGACCCGGAGAAAAGGGTGGCTGCTGCCGTTGCTGTTCCGGGAAAATGAGTCTAGAGGCGTAAAGCGACGTTAGGCTTAACTATTTCTTCCGCCTCCTTAGACTTCTTCCTTTCTCATAATCTCCATCCTCACCGACCGTCACATACACTCTTTCCTTCTGTCTCCCCTCGCTCAATTCTTGCAGACCTCTTTTCATTTCGCACGAGACGCCCTCTTTTCGCGCATTTCCTTCGCTCTCGCGCGCACCATCCTTTGTCGTTATAATAAATAGTATCGGAGGGAAGAAAGTGAATGGGGGGAGTGAATAGGAATTCTTGATCCTTTTTTCTTTAATTGGTGTAGGATTTCTATTTTCTGATATCGTCGTTTCTTCTCTCTTTCCTATCTCCGAAAGTCCCAGGTCAATGGGGCCTCACGCCCCATTTATATTTAATTCTTTTCCCATTTAAAAATTATCCTTTTCTTCTTCGGAGCTTCAGGAGAATTGCATCAGACGATGCGATAATTTAATGAGAAATAAAATGTGTTTTGGTGAACCTAGATGCATTTTGTCTATGTGGAAAAATTGAAGATGGTGTGAGGAAGTTATACTGTTTTATTTTCCATGAATATGAGAATAATATATCAATGAATG